>JBBWSL010000102.1:0-191199 GCA_038088545.1 Diaporthe humulicola
TAATATTCCTATTTTTATTTACTTTTTTATTAATTAATATATATATATTATTATAATTATAAATATAAAAAATATTAAAAATTTAAATAATAAAATCTTTAGTAATATTATACTTATTCTTATTATTCTAAATTTTAGTAAAAACCTAATTAATAAAATAAAAATTACTTAACTTTTAAAAAGGTATTATAATAATTATATTCTTATTAATATTATAATATTTAAAATAATATAATAAGGTAGGAATATATATATTATAAGGAAAGCTATATTAAAGATTTAATTATAAATAAGTTAAAATTTTTAAGTAATTTTAGGAAAGCTTATATAGGGTAAAGTAGGGTAAGGGGTAGCTATCTAAAGTGGTGTAAGCTAATTAATATTTTAACTTTTTGGATATTTGTTACTTCAGACCCCTATAGATATTACTGCGGATACTGAGCTCCAGTCACAGTCCCAATACATACTGGAAGTGCCGGGGGCATCTGCACGCCGCAGATCAAGGATGCGGGAGAAGCAATGCAGGAGATGATCACCACTCATGTGATGCAGCATGTCTTCTATCTGACAATCTGACTGGGACCTGTTGCAAGGCAGAGGGGCAAGGGGACACGAGACGAGAGGCTGCCCCTGGTTCCTGAGGAGCCCGAGGTGACGTGGGTACGATGGAGTCGTTCACGTCCTTCTGCTGTAGCGTAGCACTGCCGATATCGTTTCTTGACCCAGAGTCGATGAGTCAGAGTGTGCCGACAGTAGAATCGGCCGTGTTTCCATGACAGTTCCTGCAATAACAAGGTCGAGTGGATGCCAGATGCCCAAGATGCCCAAGCTGGAGGTGGCTGGTGTGGTGACGACGTATGTCTCTTGCTGGAAGGCATGAATAACAGCGGGTCTGGTGGGTCTTTTGCCAGCTGTTCCATTGGGTAGGTACCTACCTAGGTCGATAACACCCTTCCGCCTGCCGATAATGCAAACCACCCTGGGGTGAGCAGGCCAAGCAGGTACCGGAGCAACGTCCGTCTCTAAGAGGCAATGGATGCCCATATAACAGAAGGACATATACTGGCAAAGATCCGGGCTAGATGCTGTTAGTCTGGATAGTTTCTCGAGGGCTACTTCCAGAGGAAGAATTAGAAGAAAAAAGTAAATAAAAACCACGCTCTCCCCCTCTTTCATCAACAATTGTCTCACGTCAAAAGATTCCACAAGAAACATTCCAGCCCAATAAGCTACTCAAGTACTTAGGGTACATTGAAGCTGCAGACCCCGACTCCCCTCTCCCCCACCTGGTCACAGCTCCAGCGAAGCAAGAGGTCGAGTTCGACACGCACCCCAAGCCGGAAGTGGGTGCAGCAAAGCGAGACCAGTGACGGACCAGTGACCAGTGCCAGTGCCAGTACCAGAGCCTAGAATCCCTCTCGCCCGCGCCCGCCGCGCCGGCTTTCAACTGTCCCTAGACTGGGCAAAGTGAGGGGGACCACACCCACTGCCTAAACCCATCCCACTTCTAAACAGTGAGCTTGGCTGCACTTGGTTTGGGCCCCAAAAAGAAGCGCCCCGTTTGACTCTCGCACATCCACATCCACCTCGACCAAACCTTCGACTCTTTCAATCCTGTGACCATACTGCCAACCCCCTTTACTCGCTCGAGGACGCCGTATCCAATACCGAATCTTGCAGCAGTCAATCAACACACCACCGGCATTGTCTCGGTGCAGACGACTCACAATTGGACTCGAACCACTGCCCGCACTTCCAAACCACCCCGCCCTTCTCTCCCACCACCTACCCGCTATGAATCCCCTCCAGAAGAACAAGATCGACGTGAGCGTGAGTACTCTCCCCTTCCACGCCAGACCTTTTAGAACGAGGCGCTCGAGATCACAAGGAGAAAATCAAAATCGCACCTGCTGACCCAGGCCCCCTTCCCCACAGTCCCTCACCCCCGAGGAGCAGCGCCTCTTCCGCCTGTACGGCAAGCTCCCCTCGCGCTCCGACCACTTCGCCAAGCATCTCAAGGAGCGCAAGTACTTTGACAGCGGCGACTACGCCATGTCCAAGGCGGGCAAGGGCGACGGCGTCGACACGGGAACCGTCGGCAGCCAGCACCCCGTGCCCGAGAACATCCCCCACAACAGCGGCGGCAGCAGCAGCAACGGCGTCGGCGGCCCTGCCACCGCGACCCCGCCCGGCCTCACAAAGAGCGGCAGCATCTCGGGCGCCTCGGGCGCCGCCGGCCTGGTCGGGAGCCCGGCCAAGGAGAGCTCCAGCGGCCTCGTCCGCGAAACGAGCGCGGAGGAGGACCCCGACAATAAGGAGAACGCCGGCAGCGCCGCCCAGCAGGGCATTCCCATCAGGTCATGAGCGTGCGCTCTCGATGGTGATGGCTGGGGTGGGTCGGGTGGGCTGTGCCTTGGACTCCTCACGGCGGGTCACTCCCACCGCAGGCCGTGCCCGGTTCACCACCTCGTTGGCTGATTATTTTGATTGGTCGCTCTACAAACTCTCTTACTGTCTAGTCGAGGCTTGTTGTTTGCACGGGAACTCTCTTTCCTCGAATCTGGTTCCAATGTCGCGCAGGGCAGACTTCCTGTGTTATTATGTGTGTCGTGATGACAGAATCGGGGTGTAAGGCGTTCAAAGGGATACCGGTACCAGGTCAAATTGTTGAGAAATGGATGACAAACATATCAAGTGTATTGGCCCCGACAGTTTCTTGGTTTCTTCATTTTTAGTCCTTTTGTGTGCACGCGCACACATATTGCATTCGCTACAGCATCCTTTTTCTTTTTGTCTAGCTTGCCTGTTCCCAAGTTTGCGTGTGCTGGCATGGCGTCTTGAATCTTTCAAGAACAGACAGACGGTGTCTGTCCAGAAATGACCCTCCCAGATTGATTGGCGGGAACTTTACGAAGTCGCTTGAGACTGGAAGACTGGCGCAAAAGTGTCACATCACAAAAGAGGGCTCGACATTTCGTACGGGTATAGTGTGTATGAAATCATGTACCTTCCACTTTTGTCTATTTAGCTATAACCAAACCTGTCACCATTTTTGATGATTGCCTCCAAACGCCAGATGAGCCACCTCCCACATATCCCCGCCTGTGGAGAGTGATCAGAAAACAGCCTTTTAAGCGTGACGACGCTACCATCCCTAGTCCAACGCCTTCTTAGCCAGCTCGAGCGCACCCTCGAACGTCTTGTTCCCGCCAATGAAACCAGCCGCGTGAACAAAGACGCAGCCCGGCACGCCCGACACCTTGTCCAGCTCTTCGTCCCTTACGCCGCGCCACTCCTTAGGGAGCGCCTTGCGACTCTCGAACGAGTCCTTGGTCACCGGCACAGTCTGCACCCTCCACTTGGCGTCGGGTGTGGGCTTCTCCGGGTACAGGACGTACAGCACCTTGCCTGCCTCCTTGTTCTCTTCCTCCAAGGCGTACAGATGGTCCTTCCACGGGCAGCTCTGGCCGCTAAGCACCATGATCCTGCCCTGCGCGTCGTACTGCGGCCTCTCGGTAAAGGCCTTCTCCACCAAGGCGCGTGCCGGCAGCCAGGAGCTGACGAAGTAGTCCAGCGCCCGATCGAACTCCTCCCCTATCCGCTGGCTCGCGATGACGAACTTCTCGTCCTCGGCCGCCTGCGCCTCGACGGGGTCGCTGGGCACCGGGTCGTTCCAGTTGGGGTTCAAGCGGCCCACCATGGCGCCCAGCGTGAAGCCGCCGTCGCTGAATCTCTTCTCGAGGCCGGCAGCGGCAATGCCCTCCGAGTCGTACGCGCTCACACCGTTGTCATTGGCGTCCACGGCCTCGATGAACGACTCGTACACCTTGTTGTAGATCAGGTCGACCTCGCTGCCGCTCTCGGCGGCTGCTGTGGCGCGCCTGTTGGCGATGATCTCCTTGCCAAAGTGCATGTAGACCAGGCCGGCGGAGCTCAGCTTGGTGTTGCGGGCGGGGAACACGGTGGTGAAGCCACGCTGGTGGTGGTCGAAGCGGCGGCGGTCGGCGTCGTACTCACCGCCGACGTCGACGACGGTGTCGCAGGTCTCGAGAACCTTGGGGTCGCGAGTGCGGATCAGGCGGGCGCCGTGGTAGCGCGGAATGTGGGTGCGCAGCATGTGGACCGCCAGCGCCTCGTCGGCGTGAAAGTGGCCATTGTGGGTGCCGATGGTGACGGCGGACGACGAGTCGCTGGTCTTGAGGCGCTTCGAGGCGGATTCGGCGGCCATCTTGAGCAAGGGAAGGCGCCGTAGCACGTTGCGGGCAGAAATAATGAAGGTGGAGGTTGCGGATTGGGCTGGGGTGGGTTTTGATTTCTGGCTGGTTATGGGGAAGAGGCAGGATGGGAAATTCAAGTATTGAAAGCAGATTCCATGAGCAAGCAAAAATGAGTTGCTGCTCATTCGCTCCCCCCGCGGGCAGGTGGGACGCGGGACGTGGAGCTCTACGAGCATTCTCAGGGGAGCTTGGGCCATAGCCTGGCAGTACCACAATAGGTATTTTCTGCTGTATTTACACCTGTCGGGTACCTTTCTTTGCCTATAACCTATCTGAGGCGCGACCAGGGGCCAGCCAGCTCCGAATCCAACCCAGACGAGACCTGCCTGCCGCGCGACGCGGCGTGTTCACAGTAATGATTATCCCGGGACTCGTAACACCAACTGCAGCGTCAGTCGGTTCAGCCAACTTCTCAGCCCGACATTCCCTTCACCTCCCAGCCCACGGGCAACCCACCAACGTCATCAATAGCAGCCCAGCTACATCTCGGCCCTGGAAGACCACCCTCGAACTCGTCTTGTCCAGCCAAAGAGCTCCAAGACCCGGTATCCATAGCCTTGTCTCCAGAAGCCTCGCTCGGGAACCCACATCGCGGATTCCCTGCAATCCCTTGGCTGCAGCCCATCTCGTCCATCACAAAGGACAACATTCTCAACACAGGCGGCCGCCGAACAATGCATCCCGGTTCCAATAGTCGCGTACGGAGCAACTCGGCCATGGCTGATGACGATATGAAGCACGAGGACGGCGGTCCCGATGTCAGGATGGCCGACGCGAAGCCCACCTACAAGTCGTGGAAGAAGAAGTACCGCAAGATGCGCATCAAGTTCGACCAGAAGATGTCACAGGGCGAAGACCTTTATCAACAAGAAGTCAAGGCCATGAGGAAGATCAAGCAATTGGCCATCTACAATGAGTCCGTCTGCCCTTGGACCTGTCCCTCAAAATGCGCCTTGCTAACGTTTCCTGCAGCCGCCTCCTCGATTTACTCACAGACATCAACAATCGGCCACAAATCCCCACAGAGAAGCGCATTGATGTCAGCCTCGACATTCCTTCCGATGCAGAAGAAGGTTTCATCCTCGGCATGGACAGGGAACCTCGAACTGGCCCTCGCCCGGCCAAAGAACTGAAAGACCTCATCAAGGATACACCGCACCTTGATTTTGCAGCCACCGCTGAACGCCTGCCTGAGCTTGCGGCCGACCTTCTTACTGGGATCGACTCGCCTGCTGCTGAAGCTACCCACCAGCAACACCCGCCTTCTTTCCTAACTGCAGACGACATTGACAACTACCTATGGGAGGTTGATATGCAAGCCAAGGCTGAAGCCGAGGAGCGCGGCGAGGACGTCGAAATCCTGCCCACACTCGCCCCCCTGGCCCGAGAGAGCGGTGCTGGCATCCATGGTGCAATGACCCGTGGCGCCACTCCCTCTTCAGCACCACCCAACGCCAAAGACACGTCGGCTGCCGGTGCCAGCAGCATCAGCACCACAAGTCGGGACTTTGCGCTGCGGAACCCAGTGAGCGTGTACAATTGGCTTAGGAAGAATGCCCCCAAGACCTTCCTACAAGACAACGAAACCGGGGAGGAGAAGAAGGAGAGGGGCCACAGCGGCGAGAAGCAATCCCGCAAAGCCAATCGCCCGGTAGATGAGGATGATGACGATGACGAGACTCGGACTCCTGCCAGGAAGGTGACAGGTGCAGGCCGCAAAGCAAGCGGCGAAGGCGGACGAGCAAGCACGGGAGCAGGGCGCGTCAAGGGCGAGCGCGCACCAAAGGCCGAGCGGGCGCCTAAGAGGTCCAAGGCAGCGTCTGGTAAGGTCAAGCGGCAGTCGATGGACGAGACCATGTACGGCGTCGACGATGAGCCCTCCTTCCAGGCCGCAAACGCGAGGTCATCCGCTACTAAGGGCAAGCGCAAGCGCGTGGCCGTGGACGACGACACGGGCTACCGCCCTAAGGGGGGGTCGAGCCGCAGACCGACCAAAAGACGCAATAAGAACAGCTCTGTCAGTCTGCCTTCGGCGGGCGGTGCCGGTCTGGACGACAGTATCGAGGCCTCTGGGAAAACCGACATTTTGCCGGGTAAGAAGGCGGCAAGGATTAGGGACGAGGCCCACGCCCACGAGACAGCGTCGGCAGACGCAGAGGCGGAGATGGAGGATTAAACCGTTGTAGATTTTGCTCGGGGACGACACAGCTGGGGTTAGGAATAGAGCAAGTGTATTTGTATTCGACCTGGTAGGAATGGGGTGCCCGTGCTGAGAGTGCACTGTGGAAGATAGACCATATTTTACAAGGCTGCATCCCACAACAGGACATTCAACAAGTGAGAGAGAAACTCAGAGTTTCATACATCTAGACCTTGATTATACACTATGCGGTACGTGCCGATTTGAGTGCTTGACCTTTTCGCATGATGCGGACAAAGCAGCAGACCGTGCTCTGTCATCAAAAACCGCCGCCACCAGCAATGGCGGCGCAGAGATACCGTGGAATGTACAAGGCTTTCCATATAATTTGGCATGTGGCATTCTGATGCACACCTGGGATTGGCCTCGAGTATAGCAAGCGTGCCAGCAATGAGTTCAAAAAGCTTACGCATGTTGTCAGGCACAAATATCCGAGGTCACACTTGAGGCTGCAGTTGTAAATGCTCTCTTTATCTTGTGTATGTACAGCGACATGTGAAATGTGCTTATCCATCGGCAGCTTTTTATTTCCCTGTATCCTGTATTCAAGCGTCTTCTCTGTCTTGGTCTTGTGGTTCGCATCATGGAGCAGCTCGGAAGGAAATACAGCATCGCAGACATGGAATGAAATGGAGCAAATCCAAAAGCGGATATAATAGGCGGCCGACTATGCAAGAACAGTAGAAAGACGCGCGCCTCCCCCAGTGTACATCGAGCAACAGAGCCTGGCCCAGTCCAGGGAGAAGGACTAAGCCCAACCAGTTTCAGTCAGCGTCCACTTCGGCCTGTGTGCTCCAGCAGACCCTAAATCAGAGCTCTTTTCGCGGCCACTATGCAGGAACAAACCCATGCAAGAGACTAATATTGAACCCCTCGGGTTCGGAGTCTCTGTTATTTTTTTCTCATTACAGCTTCTGCTTCAGTAGACCCTTCATCCTCCTCTCGACGGCGTTGAGGTATTCGGTGGTGGTGACGAAGTCCTGGCCCTTGCCGCAGGCCAGTGCCAGGTCCTTGGTCATGACGCCGTCCTTGTCCACGGTATCGATGCAGGCCTGCTCCAAGCTCTCGGCGAAAGCGACCAGCTCCGGCGTGTTGTCCAGCTGTCCACGCTTGGCAAGGCCCCGGGTCCATGCGAAGATAGAAGCGATTGGGTTTGTCGAAGTAGGGTTGCCCTTCTGGTGCTCGCGGTAGTGCCTGGTGACTGTGCCGTGGGCAGCCTCGGACTCGAAGGTCTTGCCGTCGGGGGTGATGAGCACAGAGGTCATGAGTCCCAGGGAGCCGAAACCTTGCGCAACAATGTCAGATTGCACGTCACCGTCGTAGTCTGTCCAAATGTTAGCACAAGTGTTCTCGCATAAAAGAAAAGCAAACCCGTGAGAGTTTCCAAACAGGCGCAGGGCCAGCGATTTACTCACTCTTCAGAGCCATGACGTATCCGCCCTTGCTCTTGATCATCTGAGCCACCATGTCGTCGATCAGGCGGTGCTCGTACCAGATGCCCTTCTTCTCGAACTCGGGCTTGTACTGCGTGTCGTACAGCTCCTGGAAAATGTCCTTGAAGCGGCCGTCATACTTCTTCAGGATGGTGTTCTTGGTGCTCATGTACAGGGGAAGGCCCTGGTCGAGGGCGATCTTGAAGCTCGAGTGCGCGAAACCAGTGATACTTTCGTCCGTGTTGTACTGGGTCTGAGCGACACCGCCGCCGTTCTTGAAGTCGTAGACCTCGATCTCCTCGGGCGCGCCGCCGTTGGCAGGGGTGTAGACCATGGACAGCTTGCCGGGGCCGGGGATGACGCGGTCCTTTGCGCGGTACTGGTCGCCAAAAGCGTGACGGCCGATGACAATGGGCTTCTCCCAGCCAGGGATGAGTCGCGGAATGCGGGGGATGATGATCGACTCGCGGAAGACGGTGCCGCCGAGAATGTTGCGGATTGTGCCGTTGGGGGACAACCACACTGAGCGCTGATCAGTCACCGCATTCCACGGTAGAATTCCGCGCTTCAAAGGCTGATGTACTCACTCTTCTTGAGCTTGAACTCCTCCACACGCTGCTCGTCAGGGGTGATGGTGGCACACTTGACTCCAACGCTGTACTTCTGAATAGCCTCGGCGGCGTCGACAGTGACCTTGTCGTCGGTCTTGTCACGGTACTCCAGGCCCAAGTCATAGTACTTGAGGTCGATATCCAGGTAGGGGTGGATAAACTTGTTCTTGATGTCCTCCCAGATGATTCGGGTCATCTCGTCGCCGTCCAGCTCGACGACGGGGTTCTTGACCCTGATCTTGGAGGCAGTCGCCATTGTTCGCATTATGCCTGCGACTCTGAGCGCGGGAGCTGCTTGTGTGACCGGAGAGAGCCTGAAGCTGGGGCGAGCGGCGAATGCCGTGCGACGAAGAGTCGCTGCTGCGGCCGCGGGACGCATGATGGGCGGCTTGGGGGGTGGGGGACCGGTACTAGAGAAAGGTTGCAGGGAGCAAGGAGCAAGGCGATGGCGTTGAGCCGGTCTGTTACACAAAAAGCCTAGCAGCGCAGGTTTCGTGGTACAGCAGCTCAGAGCCGAGGTTGAGAGGCGCGGGAGGGACTGAAGAAGGAGGGAGATGCAGGTCTAGCACCGGCGTCAAGCAGGGCAGCTCGGCCCAGCGACAATCGGTAGTAATAACAGCAGCAAGGCGCCGAGGGTCGCAGCCGACGATTTCTCCGTCTCGCAGATCTCGGCACTATCGTCGCAAAAAACAAGTGGGCCGGCCGTGAGGTGTGCTGGGATCAGACTCCGATACCCGGATGGTTTATAGCCGCAGAACGGAGGAGAACCCACTTTCGGCGTGGTCGGCTTGTTGATACGTAGGTAGTAGGCAATCGAATGTGGTATAACGGTGATGATGATATGGAGGAGAGGAGAGTATCGAAGCAGAAGAAGGGAAGAGCGCGATTTTGAGCAGGAGGGGGAAGGGATCTTGCGACAGTTGGCGGTTTGGGCTCAGGTTAATACCTACCTAAATAAGGGTCTTTCGCCTAGGTGGCATCAGGCGGGCGCACGGAAGGAACCCAAAATGGGTGTCTAAGGCTACATGCGCAGACGAGAAGGAGGAACACGCCCGCACCTGCCTGCATGCGAGCCATCAACTTGTTGGAGATTCGGCCAGAGATGCCGCGGCACAATTGAGGTGCAACTCTACTTTAAAATTCAGTGCAACCCAGAATGCTTCCCCTCAAGGATCACATGTCGCCTGTCCTCGATCAGAAATATCTAGAAAATCATCATGTTGCATCGCAGCTCGCATCGCAGCGGTGTTTTTGAGATGAATTCAATTCCTGAAATGTTTGTAGGTCTTCGTATCAGATGCACCTAGCGTACTACGGTATCGAGACGAAGGTACCCGGGCACTGGGAAATCCAGTACGTACCTCCCACCATCCTGTACTGTGGTAGGAGCTTCCCCGCAGTCGCTAACCAGGACCCTTGATCGACCTGGTCTGATGGGTGGGGGGAAACCTGGGGAAGTGAAGACAGATCGTCGCAGGTTCCGTCTGATTTGGTGCTGAAATGGGGCCACCGCCGTCGGCTACTGCAACTCGAAACGGCCGCAGGACTCGCTGCAGCCAAGGACTCCCTTGGCTGGCCCGTTGCGCAATTCAACTTCATCCGTGTCTACAATGCCAGCGCAGTATGGTGATCTAAAGAGCAGAGCGGCACCACTTGCACCAGGCGAACGTGTCTCGTAGATGATTGCCCCAGCCCGACCACTCTCCGTCAGAGCCCTGATTGAGGCAATTCGCAATGGCTACATGTACTGGTCATTTACCAGCTATGCCCAAGATGCACGCGACAAAGTCCACCCACAGAACTTATCGACACCTACCAGAGATCCCACCAGCAGTATTGAACTACTTCTCCCCACATGTTTCCCCACAAACGGCTGCCGACGCTAGGATCTGCTGTGGATTAATGTGCGGCTCATCTGGTGGGTTCTCGCCGGCTTTGTTAGCGAGAAGTGTCCGGCACTTGCTACCTAGCATCGCGTTACTGCCGTAGATGGGCTCTCCCTACGGCTACTATGACGCAAAAGAGCTCTTCGCATCCCCTCTCGTGGTAGACTATCTGCTGCAGGCGGCATGTGGTAGGCTGCATCTCCATCACCTTGCAGATTGACTGATGCTTATTCACACCTCATGGCGGGGCTCGGCACGTCACGACTACAGCACCGTATCTTCATGGTCGTGGTATAAATCCCATCCAGATATCTGTGAGGGGTGACACCCTGGACGAGTGTCCGGCGCGTACTCTTTTTAGATTGATCAAGCTGTTGTGTGGACGACCAGAAACATCTGCTCCAATTCAGTGTCAAAGTACCGAGGGCAACCACACTCTAACATTGACGAATAATGGGTTCACGCTCCCTCTTGGTGGCTGCTGTGTTGGCCTCCTCATGCCTGGCCTCTCAAGACCCCCGCGTCCAGGTCGCCCTGACCCTCGATACGCCCTGCAACGGCGTCAGCACAACCGAAGACGGCCGGCTCTTCGTTCTCTACGCCCGCGTCGACGGCACGCAGGCCCAGGGCCTACCTGAGGTGGTTGAGTGGGTCAACGGCACCAGCGTCCCCTACCCAGACGCTAGATGGAACTCATACGCCGGTCCGGACAGCGACAGCGACCCGGCGACAACCTTTGTGCGAGTCAACAGCCAGCGCGTCGACTTGGACGGCAACCTGTGGCTGGTTGACACCGGATCCCCCGGCTTCGGCAGCCCCGTGATTCTCCCCGAGGGCCCGAAGCTGGTTGTCGTGGACACGCGCACTGACGAGGTCACACGTGTCTACCCCATGGGCAACGTGACCCTGTCGGAGAGCCTGCTCGACGATATTCGTTTCGAGGCCACGGGATCCAGGGCCTACCTGACCGACGCCGGTGCGGGCGGCGCGCTGATTGTCCTGGACCTGGACAGCGGGCGTGCCGTGCGGCTGTTGGAGGGCGACCTGTCCGTCGGGGCGTTCACGCCCACGAGCGGCGAGGGTAACTTCCTGCGATCTTCTTCGGGAGAGCCCTCGTACATCTACGCGGATCAGCTCGAGGTTAGCCCGGATGGAAAGTGGTTTTACTACCAGCCGGCTTCTGGGGGGATGTCGCGCATCGAGACGCGCTTCCTCGACGATGCGTTCTATAACTCGTCCATGGCGAGCTTGGGCGTATTGTCCGGGTATGTCGAACCGTATGCCCTCACGCCGTCCACGGGTGGAACTGCCATCGACGCCGAGGGCAACATTTATGTCAGTGACACGGACCGTCTGGCTATTGAGAAGATCTACCCCAATGGCACGAGGACGACACTGGTTCAGGATGAGAGGCTGCTCTGGGTTGATGCGATGTGGGTTGACAACCAGAACAGGCTGTGGCTCCCGGCTGCGCAGCTGAACCGAGGAGCTCCTTTCCAAACGGACGGCCAGAGCCAGATTGTGAAGCCGTTACATGTGTACACGATAGACATAGGGGTTGGACCATCTCTTATTGATCACAAATGAGCTATTGAGGATGCCTCAAATTTAAGGCTGCACGTAATGGAAAGCAATATGCTTGCAATTGGGCTCAAGCCTCCCATCCTCGTAATAATAATATTTCAGTGTTTTTCTTGTCAAGTCGGCAGACCTAATTAACCTCGGACTACAATCATGAGCAAATTTGGCTATGTGATTATACTCTGTCATTGACACTGGGAATGGGTTGTGGGAGATGTATCGTAATGTCATTAGAAGCCGTACTAGTGACAGTTATTGTTCATCGTGTATAGATGGCAATAATTACCGTGGGCCAATGTTGAAAAAGTCCTATTAAGGACTACAAAAGACAAACACGGTGAGAACTTTCCGGGAATTTTTGTCATCCAAGAAGTATTTGTATGGTTTTTACACTGCCACAAGATTGAAAGACGCCTCACCTCTTGCCCTCATGCTGTGTAACCACACCAACGTATAGCAGCCAACAGACATCATCCCCTCCACACCATCTCATTCGCTTCATCTTGCGCCTCACCTAACGCCAACCTGACTTTCTGAATAAAACATGCACTTCAGCCTCATACTACGCCGTTACGCCTGTCAGTCTGCCTTGAAGCGCCACATCGCGCCATACCGCAACCCTCTGAAGCAAACAAAGCAAGCAACACCGCCCTCGCGAGGGTCCCATCTCAAGCGCTAAGCATACTGACCGAACAATACCAAAAAGGAGAAATAGACAATGCAATATTGGGGACCAGGCTCTGAACGGTCAGATCGTGGCCAAAGACAATGCTTGAAAAACGCCACGGCTATCGGAATTTTGTAGGCAGCAGCAGTGGAAAGAATGGGTAAGACAAGCCACGAGGCACTGCGCCAAAAACGCCAGACGCCGGGAGATCGACGCGGTGTGTAGGGAGAAGGAAGAGAGAGAGAAAGAAAAAGAAAGAGGAACGAGGCGGAAAGTAAACAAAATCTGCAACAATAGAGGGTACAAGAATAGAAGAAAGCGCAATATGACATTTCTCTTCCCGCCCGCCTCATCCTCTCGTCTTTTGCAAGTGGGTGTATGGATGCGTCGCAAAGAAGCAGAAGTGTGGAAACAAATATGCATAGGGGTAGGCAACGAGGCAGAACCCGGAAGCGAGCCCGACAGAAAGTGTTGATAGGTTAGCCTTGCGGTGTGCCAAGCTGGTGCCTGCCCTGCCCTCCGGTCCGAACAACTGCTGTCCGCCTGCAGGTTGCTGCCGTCGCCACAGGTGACACGACGTCAATCCTCCAGTGCGGCATGACAGACACGTTGCAAACCAAAGCCAAGAGCACCACACCACTCCAGCAAGGAGACAAGGTCCTATCGGCACAGCCTCCACCATCCACCCCCCACCCCACGCCAACAACCGATGGGAGCGCCTCCCCCCCGGTTCATCCGGCTCCTCCCGTCAGTAGCCCCGTGAGGACGAGGACGAGGAGCCCTTGCCGCCCATCCTCCTCTTGCGGGCGTTGATGCGCTCCGGCTCCAGCATCTGCCCGCAGTCGCGGCACTCCCACCCGCAGCGCGAGTACGACACCTTGCGCAGGCACTTTGTGCACCGCCACCAGCTGCCCGAGATGTTGCGGTCGTCGAACCACCCCGCGGCCTCCTTGCCGTTGCGCCGGCACAGGTCCTCACGGTGGTAGTCGCGGTAGTGGGCGCGGCAGTGGTCCTTGCGGCCAAAGGCGCCGATCCCAGCTCCAGCGCCCGCGCCGCTGCTGCTGCCGCCGGGCGAGCCGGGCGAGGTGACTGTCTCCATGGGGTGGGACGTCGTCGCCCCCGCCGTCGCCGACGCGGCCACCGCCTTCTCGCTCCGCGGGCACCGGTTGTAGTCGCAGAAGTACACGTCCGGGGGCTTCAGGTGCACGTGCTTGATGTGCCGGTCCAGGTCTGCCGACCGCCGGAAGGCCTTCTGCCGGCAGCCGTCGTACAGGCAGACGTACTCTGGTGATGGGGTTGGCATGATGCTGTGTGGTGTCAGCACTTTGTGGTTTGAATTTGTGACTACGATGCAAAGACCAAAGCAACAAGTGCTGGGTAAGGTGTAGTGCGATCCAGCGGATCTGGATGTACTTTTGTAGGCTTACCTGCTTGGTTGTATGCTGAGATGGCCTGTTGCAGCCGGTTGAGTGCTGTATGTGGTTTTGTATCGGGGGCTCGTTGTGTCCGTCCAATGGGCAGTGTAGGTGCCACTTGTTGTGTTTGTGGTAGATCTTTGTGCTGGCGATGGACGACTGGGGTAGTGAGTGAAGTCGAAGTTGTAGTTATAATTGTCTAGGCTTGGGGAGACTTCATATGCCGCGGGGGAGCCCAAGGATGCTGTGTCGTCAGAGAACCCGGATAGACTTCTTTGCAGGCTGCCGTCGTAGTCACCGTAGTCTACCAAGTCGTTGGCTTCGAAACCGAAGTTGTTGTAAGCAGTGGGCACTCTTGTGTAGTCGTATCGAGTGCCAGACATCCTGGCATGGACACGCCGGCCACGGGCAAGGCTTGTGAAGAGAGATGACACGCAAATACCGAGGTTGGGGGTGGGGGATCTGCGTAAACAAAATTCACAAAAAGAGTCAGGGCAAGATCTTTGTGGATGAGAAGCAATTTCTAGAGATGGTGTGGCATGCCTAGGGAGATGGATGATGAGGACGCTGAGAGTGAGAGGCCTGGCCCTCGACCATGGCTGATATATGTAATTGTCTCAACTAGAGTGATGAATGGGCACCGTTTGACATGGTGCGAGCAAGTCTGGTGCGGCAGGGCTTGGGCTTCATAGAAGTGGCACTTTTGACATACGAGGCGAGCAAACGATGCCGGGGACGAGACATGGGATGATAGGGACAAGAGCTTTATTGGTCCGGGTGGTTGGGCGTTTGCTTCTCATGGCCACGATGAACGATGCCGGCATAGGTGATGAGGCATAAATGTGCAGGACTACCAGAACAATATAGACTGTCATTTCCCCTCCGAGCCCCCCCAAGACGCGATGGAAGCGTCGCTGACGCGCAAGGGGATTCGGCAGGGAGAAGAGGCTCAACTGCAGGTTGACTCACCCAGGGCTTCTAGAAACCGATACAGCCACATAGCCTGAAACTTTGCCCATTTGCGGACATGCAGGACCGCAGTAATAGGGTGCGGTATAAGCGCAGCGGGACCCATGTAGAGAAAGCTGGCGCCGTTGGGCTGCCAGGGGTGACGTCCTATCAAATCAAGACTCGGTGAGCCAGGGAGCGATATCAAGGCCCAGGCACACGGCCAGGAGCCGAGTCCAAATAAGGAGCGTGTAACAAAAGGCTCAAGCAACGGTGGGGACGGGGCGGTGACATCAAGCATGCCGGAGGAGGGAGACAGCGGTCGAAACAACCCCTTTGCCTGTGCTCCCCGATCGAGGCCTGATAACCTGCAGATGACGGTCGCCTCGACGGGGCTGACAAGTACCAGCGTGCCGTCGAATAGAAGCGAGGCAAGTGGACGATGTGATGCTCATAGCCGACGAGCAAGGGTGAAAACATGGCGGGGTGGTGCAAGAGGGAGAGCAACGGGTCCACATGGGGATGAGCCGCGATGCAGGGTGGGAAAGGCTTGTGGCGTGCACAAGAAGAGGGTGTGGTGGGCAAGTATGTCTCCCCTCTGTTCATCTCTCTCCCCGTGTGGGTGGATGTATGTGTTTGCACGGCATCTCAACCCTTGGGACGACAAGGCACGGTGACCGCTTGGCCATCTGGTTTTCCTGCAGACCGAGATAGTCATCGACGGAATCCTCTCGGCACGCATGAGCCATTTTGTTTGCTTGTAGCGAGGCCATCAAGACCGGACGAGTGACAATTGGGGCTCCCCAAACCGGAAATAAGTGGCACGCGCAGTTGGTCATGAGGACGCAGAAGACCCGGGGACAAGAGGACTGTGGGCTGCGATTCAAGCTCGCAAATGCGATGATGTAGTCCTCCCACGGAGGTGCCAGGCCAGGGTGAGGTACACGTTGATCAGTGAGGCGTATTGGGGGCTGAGGTAGACAGAGAGAAAGAGAGAGAGAGAGACATGCATGTCGTCTGCGCCAGGGACCTGCAGGTCTCAAGGTGCGGAGCCGGGTGAGTGACACATGTAGTCGTTAATGTAAGCCGGCGACAAAACCCGCGCCACAGCGTTAGACAAGGACGGTCAGCCTCAATTCTCCGCTAAGCAGTGCTGCTGCCACTTGTTGACGAATTGAGTCCTTGAATGGGCTGGGTTCGCGCGTGGTTCGCCCGCCAAGCATCGCAGCAGCGGTTCGCCCGACAGTCTGCCTCAGCTGCCTCATCGAGGAAAGGACGTCGGTGCGCTGGCCCCGTTTGCCTGATCCTGCTTGGTCACACCGCGTTCCATCGATGAGATGCAGGCTCTTGGTGGCCCGGGGCAGGGCTCTCAGGAGCAGGAGCCACCGTTGTCCATCCTGCTTGATGGCTTCGGGTTTGAGTTGCTCTGCGGCGATCGCCGGACCGGGAATGGATTCTTGAATCTCCAAACTGGTCGCAATGATGACCATCCGTGGGGAACAGGCACAGGGTTCCATCAGATGATCAGCAGGACCGTTCAGGGCACCAAAAACACAGAAAATGCCTCGATCTTGAAGCCAATTCAAAATCCTTCGGGGCCCCAAACCCCTGGGGTAGCGTTTGTTTGGTGACGATCATGGGCAGCATGGGCCTGGGGTCGGGGCCGACAGCAGCCTTCTCACCGAACGCTTGCTTGCATCAAGCATGTCGCGCCTGTGTGGCCTATGATAGGATCCGGGGAAAGTAGCCGAAGCAGCTTCGATGGCCCCCAAATCGGGGTGGTCACCCGCTCACGGCACAGCACTGGACCTGCAGGACATGACGCCGCAGCCCACTGTGGGATGGCCTGGCCAGGATTAATTAATAACATGTACTGAATAAACCACGCACGACGCTTACTTGGTCAAGAAGCTGGGTGATAAGCAGGCCGGCTGCAGTGGGGAAGAGATGAAGCGCACCTGGCGAGTGTCTTCTGCTCGTGAATCAGGTTCGCAGGCGCCCAGTCTGCCAGTCTGCCAGTGCCAGCGTTGATTGCTGCACGTCAAGTCCAGGCAGCAGTCGTCGGTGGGCAGTACAAGCTCCCCGACGCGCTCAACCAGCGGGCACAGCCACCGGCAGCCGGTCGCAGCCTGGGGCTCAGCGTTGGGAAGCGACCGGACTGGAAAAGGCGTCGACATGCTGGAAGAACAAAAAAGAAGATTTGCAGAATCGTAAGCACGAAAGTGAACACAGCAGATCGAGCAGGCAGCTGAAGCAACGAGGCAAAACAAGAAGGCAACCCGGGTGGACTTCATATACATAAGAGGCTCCTGGGTGTATTGGGCATCTGAGAGCTCCCTACCACGACCCAGCTGTGCACGTTGGGCACCAGTGCATACAGCAGCCAGTGAGTTGTGAGGAAGAAAGCCTCTGCGTATCTTCGCATCTGCGGCTCGCGGACCACCGCGAGTAACACGGCAGGGCTGGCGAGGACACCACTTGGGCCGTCTGCAAGTTGACAGGTCTGGAGGCAGTCACACCGCTGGGCTCTTTCCATCCGAGATAGGTCGATCGTGGGGCAGAACACCTGCCTACCTCGCAGGCAGCAAGCATGTGGTTGCGAGGCGTCGACAATAGGCTGGTCATCAGGATATGCCCTCGCTACCAGCCTCGTGTGCTTGATTCCCCATCTGCCCGGATGTCCTCACGTTTTGCCGGACAAGCAGACACGGTTGGGAAACATGTGGTTTTGCTGGCGGCAAGCAGCATTAATCACATTTGAAACCGGAGCATATCCGTTGATATGCAAAGATACGCTCCTGGCCTGTCTAGCTGCATGGATGTTATGACGTCCTAAAGCGCGTGTTCCCGAGACATGAACGCCTCTGTTGCCGTTCAATGTAGACAAATTGTTGCCAATACACACTCGAACAAAATCCCGAAAATGGCATTCCAATGGTCTCCACCGCCCTCGTTCCATCAAGCGGGCGGCTACCAAATTTCATCATACCGGACTCCTCGACTGAAGTTCTCTGCCTTCCAGAAGCTGCCCGGGGAGCAAAAAATGGGACGCCACCGTCCTCCCCAGAAACCCGCGGGAGTGCAGAGGCTGTCCTTCCTGATCGTCTCCGGGAGATCAATAAAAAACATTGGCCTGCAAAGCACCGTCCGGGACCGGGCCACTGCCTGTATCCCACACCCGACCATCTTCTAGACTTCGTCCTCGAGGAATTTGTAGGCGAATTTGAAATCGGCCTTCCTACGGTTCATCCTGTGAGGCAAAGTGTCAGCAGCGAGCGCGATGCAGAATGGCCGCGTTGGGGAACTGACCACGTCGATTCATAGTCAAAGAATCGGTATGTGCCCTGCTCGAACTCCTCGGTAATGTTCTTCGGCTCCTCGTGTCTCTGGAACCATGTCTGGTACTGCTTGTGGAACCGCCATGCCTGGTCCTTGAGCGCCTTGGCGGCCAAGTATTGCTGATACGTCCCCTGTTTGTAGTAGAACGCATAAAACAGGGTATCATTATCCACTTTGGTCGGTTGGTACAGTTGTGGGTTGTCCATGATCTGGAGCGGCTCCTTGGGCCACGTCTTGTTCGTGTTCCAGTAGCTTTCGGGGTAGTAGTTGCGGGGTGGCTCAGCGTCCGCAACGTCGGGGGCCATCTTACTAGAAGCCGCCAGCAATCGTTGCGCCGAAGGCGACGTGGCAGGTGCGGTAGGATTTGATTTCGTTGCCTCCCATGACTCGACGAGGTCGTCCAGAGACGACGGGAGATGGTATATCGATTCCTCCTCCGTCTCTGGCTCGGCAGACTTGACACCATTCGTTACGCCGTTTGTGCGAGGAGCTGCAAGAAGGTCAGTACGGAGCAGATTTGACAGGTTTTTACCGCAGACGCTACCTTTCGGTGCCTCGGATGGCTCTGGAACCGCCAACGCTTTGCCTGTTGCGCGAGCAGGCGCTGGCTTGGCGGCCTCAATCTTGGGCGTAGAAGTCGCTGGTGCAGGAGCACTTGCGGGTGCTACAGGCGCAGCTGGCGGGTGTTTCGCCTCCACTTGTTGTGGCAGAGGTGCTGCTATCTGTGCTGATGAAATGCTCGGTGAACTTGTTGAACTCGTCTTGGACTGGTTTGCTACTGAAGAGATGCCGACTGCAGGGTGTGCGCTCGGTGGGGGTGGCAGCGGTGCTATCCCCACGTTGTTCTTGTCTGCTGCTGCCGCAGCTGCAGACGCGTATTTCAGTCCTTCCCCAGGTGGTCTCGTTGGCACGGAAGCCGGTTTCATGCCATTACTGCCCGGTATGGGGCCGCTGATGGTAGGCAATGAAGGAGCCGAAAGCGTTGCGAGCGTTGGCAGGGGTGATTTAAGTTGCGACGATGGCTTCCTCGTTGCCGAGCTTCCAGCATCTGCCGCTGGTTTCTCCTTTCCTTTTGCTGTGGCACTCGAGGACCTGCCCTCCGTTTCCGTGATATCGTCCTGTACGGACTGGTTGTCTTGACTGGAGATCCTGTCGTTTTCCTGGTTCATGCCGAACACGTCCTCTTCCTCTTCGAGATTCAGGTCGTCGTACATCTCCTCGTCGTCCATGTATTCCTGCGACGTGCCCTCCTCGACGTAGTACCGAATGGAATCCTTGAGGTCAAACACCTGATCTGCCTCGACACCGCCGTTCATCAGGGACCTCCGGATCAGCTCGAGTTTGCCCTGATGCCACTTGTGTTTCTCGATAACGACCTCGATGTTGGCTATCGCTTCCGCGTCGTCCTTCTTGGCCTTCTTTCCCTTCTTCATGCCGGCTTGTACTTGTTCGACATCGGCCTCCATCTTTTCGATTTGTTCCTCCAGTATGTCGATCTGTGAGCCGAGGAAGTCGCTAGCTTCGAGCTTGGCTTTCTCCTTAGGGTCCAGCTTCGCAGCAGCAGAGAGTCCTTCTTTCGAGAACGCCTTTGTCTTCATCGTCTTCTCCACGGCCTTGAACTTTTCCATTCTCTGGGGCGCAGTTAGTCTCTCGTATCGGAGGGGTTCAGCGCCTGACGCACCGTCTCAATCAACCTCCTGTGCTCGATCAAAGGACCCTTGTCCTTGATGTCGTTGCTGGCTGCCCATGTCTTGATCTGGTCTCGTAGCCTCTGCAGCTTCTTTATCTCCCGCTTCAGACTGTCTTCGAGCTTTTCCTTCTGCGCGGGGTTATTTGACTGCTCGATCTTCTCGTATATCTCGTCGAATTCTTCGATGCCTTCGGCGACCTTCTTGAAGGTCTTGTCGACCTCCTGCGCCAGTTTCCGTGCTGCCATATCAACGCCGTGGTGCCCTGGAGGGCATCCAAGAAAAGAAGTAGTAGGTCGAAAGCTATGTCACCGAGCCAACGAAGGGCGTCCGCGACCGTTTCCCGGCGCGGTGTGGAGGTCCGGGTGGTTGTGTAGCTCCCGGGGGCTATGAAGGTGTTGGCCCCGGGCCGAGGCTAGAGTCTGTCAGAGGTTTGTCGTGGTGGCCCAAGTACCCGACGGGTGTGGCCAATGTACGTATGGGGGTAGAAATGAGGTCGAGGTGGGCGTTGTTATGTTTCCCTGGCGTTGAGGACAACCAGTGGTGTGCAGACGGGAGGAAGAGGTCAGTTCGGCAAGGCTGCCTTCCAATGCTTGAGGTTCAGCAACGCTGCCAGTTGACCAAACAGCTGGTAGTGCTTTCTGACGCGGTGGCTACTAGCCTGGAAAGTACTTGTTGTTAGCCAGCCAACCGGTTTGTGGCCGGTGCTGTGCGGACGTTTGGGAGTTCAGGGCAGCTAAAAGCTCATAAATAGGTCGATGTCTGGTATCAAAAAGCCTTTATGCCCTCAAAAGCCCGATATTCCTCTGTTATGAGGACCTGAAAGAGTTGAGACTTTGTTGTGCCTTATCAAATATCCCATCAAGGATACATGGCACCTTGCTCCAGCAGACGTCAGCCGTTCAATGAGGGCCCACTTTGGCGCACAGGCCATGCAGGCTGGCAGGCTGGCAGGTTCTCTCCAGCCCCAAAATGCCAACCAGGCCCAGTCTGGACCCACCCACCCTACGCCAACCAACATTGAGTTAGGCCTCCCAATCTCGGAATAGATCTATCGGCCCCCAAGTGCCAGTGACCTTACCCATGGCCTCACCTGTAGGCAGCTGCTCCATCTGAAGTGTCTAAACTTGGGCCTGTTTCCAGGGTCTTTGCAGCTGCACGTTAAGACACTTGAGGGGCGGAGTAATCGAACCAGATTTATCTGAGGCGGGCGTAATTGGTCTCCTCCACTTGACTCTCAAGCCAGACACCTGCAGTCCCTCCCAGTCTCAGGATGAAGGGTGAGTTACTTTCTACATTCCCGTGTGTCTGTGTGCTCCCAGTCCTTCTCATCAGTCACTCGCAGCCATACTTCAGCGAGTGCTTTCCGCATCTGTAACGGTGGAAAAGGAGCTGGTTTCCTCCATAGGCAAGGGCGTTCTGGTTTTTGCTGCAGTGGCCCCAGGAGACACGGAGAAAGAGGCAGACAGCCTTGCAGCCAAGGTTATCAAGCTGAAGCTGTGGGACGATGAGAACGGCGGAAGGGTATTTAGCCCCCAATATCAGTTTCACACCCAGCTGAGCCCTTCGCCTTCGCCACACATTTTGTGCCGTCTCCTTGTCTGACATCTTGTGTAGTGGAAGAAGAATGTCCAAGACATCGGGGGTGAGGTCCTCTGCGTATCTCAGTTCACCCTACTCGCGTCCACCAAGAAAGGCAATAAACCGAGCTTCCACCAAGCCCTAGCACCAGAAGAAGCGAAACGGCTGTACCATTACTTTCTCAGCAAGGTGAAGGAGGGATATGCAACGGAAAAGGTCAAGGATGGAGTCTTTCAGGCCATGATGGAAGTTGCACTTGTAAATGACGGGCCGGTACGCCTTTCCCTTCTTCTGCTTGGGGCAGAAAGAACATGCTCACTAACAGTCGTTGAATAGGTCACATTAGAGCTCACAGCTGGGAGGCAACAGGATGCTGAGGATCTGGCCAAGCCAGGCAGCACCTAATGGCCACAGGGCTTGCGGCTGATAGAAGCCACAAGCTTGTCAGTTGACACCAATAGAACCATCCTTTGATGCGTCTATTTGAATTCGTGCGGGCTATTGGGGCTCAGGATTGCTTCAATGGTTTCCAGTTTTGGGCAATGGCGCCAAGAACTTGGACCCCCAAAAGACAAATCATCAAGCTTTGATAGATGTATTTACACGAAGTTCCATGGCATGTCATTCACTCTACAGTCTGGCGCATTCTGGAGAATATTTACAGTCTAGATCATACCAGCTGGTTATATTGAATTGTCCCTGGGTAATGCGAGGTCTATGCAGAGCGCCTTGCCTATACTCACTTATGCAACCTCATTAGTTGTATTCCAAGATCCCCCATAGCACACGTAGCCAGGAAATTTGGTCTACCAGAGCAATTGATCTGATCTCTGCACATAAATCCACAAATCATATTCTACTGTGGCACATTGATTTTGGATTAAGTGAAATGACAATGGACCAACGAACCTAGATACTGTGTGAGTCCTAGCCATGGTCAATGATCTTTGAGCATGAAGCTTGAGTTTGTTAGTCAAAAACATACTATAAACAAACATACTCAGATTAAGAGTATATGAGCTACATTATCAGCACAGTTGGAAGATTAGGTATGTAGTCAGTCTGTAAGTACAGACAGACTTCACTAGTACAGTAGCTTTATTGTACTAAGCGGGCTTGATCTGCCAGCTGTAGTCTGTAGTCTGCAGACTGCTAGCCGCAGCCTATTCCTCGCTAATTATATGTGTTAAATATTCTAGAAACTTCGAGAATGTTCGTATATCCATATGATTCTAGAGCTATTTCAACCTGCTGCTTATGCTGTGTGGAATACTCAGGACAGACATTGAAGGCTGCCTGGGCACTTACATACCTACAGTCTAGATGTTTTGTGTCAAGCTGTCTTCTGTTGGTGGAGCAAGAGATGAATCTCTGCAGCGGACCAACTCTTCTCAAAACATATGAACATCCCTTGCAAGTAAGAACGCTAGATCCGCAGGTTGTGGATACATGACATAGTAAACAGTGCCAGTTGCTATGGTGAATCACAAACAAATCGATAGGTATCTTGCTCGGTACTTGAGGCAGGTCCCTGAGCACCTGCCCCTCCACGACCCTAGGCTCCGGGTCCCAGAAACCCCGCCTTCGACGACCCTGAGCTTTTGACAGGGATGGTGCTCAGGAACGAGCCCCGCTTGAGGGCTGCATAGAAGGTTCACGAAGAACAAACAGCCTTTCCTGGTGAGATGAGGGAAGCCACAAACATTCCTCTTCTGACTGCTGCCTGCATAAAGCTTCAACCTATCCTCAAGTTCTCAGTGTTCAGATTGGCGTGCCCAATTGGTCCGACCGCACCTCTACTACAACCACAGCAATCGCAACTGACGCTACTCGACCGTTTCGTCTCCGTCCGTATAAGACATATCTGCTGTGCATTCCCACGCCGGTTGCACGAGGCTATCACCTGCGCACAAACCCCAACAGAATCCCACAACCCGCGATTCCAAGATGGCTACCGACGAATCCAAGCCCGCAGCACGCAGCCGCGTCTTCTTCGACCTCAGCATCGGCCAGCGCCCTGCCGGACGTGTCGTGCTGGAGCTGTACAATGACATCGTGCCCAAGACCGCCGAGAACTTCCGCGCGCTCTGCACCGGCGAGAAGGGCGTTGGCAAGTCCGGCAAGCCCCTCCACTACAAGGGCTCTGGATTCCATCGTGTCATCAAGCAGTTCATGATCCAGGGTGGTGACTTCACCGCCGGCAATGGCACCGGCGGCGAGTCCATCTACGGCGAGAAGTTCGAGGACGAGAACTTTGAGCTCAAGCACGAGAAGCCCTTCCTCCTGTCTATGGCCAACGCTGGTCCTGGTAAGTTGAGGCCTCTCCGCCCGTCATGCCCAAAGGGGGCTTTGCGTAGGCGGGGCCAGCTGACAGATGCGTTTGGCAGGCACGAACGGCTCACAGTTCTTCCTCACCACCGTCCCCACGCCCCACCTGGACGGCAAGCACGTTGTCTTCGGCGAGGTCCTCACGGGCAAGTCCATCATCC
Organism: Diaporthe humulicola; assembly: GCA_038088545.1. Classification (NCBI taxonomy): domain Eukaryota; kingdom Fungi; phylum Ascomycota; class Sordariomycetes; order Diaporthales; family Diaporthaceae; genus Diaporthe; species Diaporthe humulicola. The sequence goes on from JBBWSL010000102.1 coordinate 24,116, forward strand.
GCCAAATCGAGAACCTCCCTACTGAGTCGGGCGACAAGCCCAAGAAGGACGCGGTGATCGCCGACTGCGGTGAGCTCCTGGGCGAGGAGGCGGAGCGCGCCACCGCCGCGAGCAACAAGCCCGACGCGCTGGGCGACCCCTACGAGGATTTCCCCGAGGACGAGGTGTCCAAGCACAAGCTCACGACCGCCGACGGCAAGGAGGCCGAGGAGCTGCCCGCGCAGAAGGTGCTGCAGATCGCGTCCGAGTGCAAGGAGTTCGGCAACAAGGCCTTCAAGGCGGGCGACGTGGCCACCGCGCTGGACAAGTACGAGAAGGGGCTGCGGTACCTCAACGAGGACCCAGACCTGGACGCCGTGGGCGACGCCGCCGCGTCCGCGGACCTCAAGGCCAAGATGGACTCGGTGCGCTTCACGCTCAACAGCAACGGCGCGCTGATGAACATCAAGCTGGACAACTGGGACAGCGCCGCCAGCCTCGCAACCTCGGCCCTCGCCGTCGGGGGCCTCAAGGACGCCGAGAAGGCCAAGGCCCTGTTCCGCCGCGGCCAGGCCCACGTGCGCCTTCGAGACGAGGACAGCGCGGTGGCGGACCTCACCGCCGCGAACAAGCTGGTCCCTGGCGACTCTGCCATCGCCAAGGAGCTGGCCGATGTGCAGAAGAGCATTGCCGCGCGGGTGGCAAAGGAGAAGGCCGCCTACAAGAAGTTCTTCACCTAAGGGTCCACGGTCCTACAGCTGGTGAGATGGGGGACAGCGCAGGGACATCGCAATGGTCTCTAAAGAGTTCCATAGAAAAGCTATCATCCTTTTGTTTTTCACACACTACATTTCGGACGGGGCATTTTGTGGTTTGCTTGACACATGGGCGTTTTACAGGGAAGAAGTCACAGATACCAGCCACCGCAGATGCGTAATGAGCCACGAAAGAATTGAGCCAAACACGAAAACCAGGGGCAAGTCACTCGCATGTTATGACTGTGAAAATGTAGTTTTCAAACGCTTGGGATTTCGTCGAGTGCTACCATCCCGCCACGATAAATGGCGCGCGTGCCTGAGGTTCCGCATGCTGTCACAATGTGCTCTCTCCAGAGCAGACCGCATGCTGCAGAGCAGTGCTGGCCAAGATAGTTACAGGAGGGCTGCGACCAGTATCTAGACCACATGAGGATCCCATCCGTCTCGGAGTGACCGTGATCCATACATCAAATCTGCCCAGCCCGTCTAGCAGCCTATTCTGCTGCCCCGGGATTCAGTTGTGGCCGTAAAGTCTGTTTGAAATAAGAACCAGAGGTCGCACCGGTTGCCGATATGACAAGGCTCGGAGGAAATAAAACATCAAAAGTTGGCGATGGTGGTATCTCTCTATCCAAGACAGAAACCCCCGATCTATCATTCATCCCCGAAGATGTAAATGGATTTGCAATATAGGTATCGTGATTCAAGAGTTTTCGAGGCCGACCCGATAACGGAAATTTGAAGCCAAAAAAAGGAAGAGAAGAGACAGTACTCCTGGGCGCCTCATTGCCCGCCCTTTGGGCCGGAGGCATCGGCGCGGAAGGAGGTTTATGGATCGATGGTTGGAGATGGCGGTTCGCGGCGTGATGTAGTAGGAAACTGTTGTTAGAAATGCTAACAGGTGGCCGCCCCTCTGGAATGCTTCAAAATGCGCCTCCTTCCTTCTTTTATCTTCTCGCGCCTCGCCTTAAACTCCCATCAAATTCCCGGCCGTTGACTTTCGTTATAATAGTAGTAGTAATAGAAGATGAAGTAGTAGTAGAAGAAGATGAAGAAGTGGGCGACTTGTTTTGGCCCCAATGATAGTACAATGTTTCGGCCTTTGGACTGTCGTGGAATTAGTCTTCAGTGCCTACTGGACGGGTCGAATTCTTTCCAGGCCTCCGCAAGGCCGCCAAAGGTGCTCCTCCCCTTTTCCTTATCCCTTCCTTTCAACGTGCCCGTCGGCGTTGTCGAGCCAGACCCTGATTTGTATGCAGAACCAATGTTGTTATCACCACTGCCGTTCTGCCATGGCGATACCGAAGGACTTCCACTTGAGCCCGAAGCTTCTGGACTGTCTGTCCGATCGACTTTGCGAAGGAACCCAGACAGGAACTTTCTCGCGTTCTTGCCACTCCGAAGAGATTTCATGGAACCATGATGATACTTTCGGTCCGACAGCTCGCCGCCACTGGCCATAGCTTGCCGCAGTCCACTGGCCCACCTCTCAGACGAGCGGTGAGAACGCAGTCCCTGGCCTCGAGTGTCATCCAGCGAGCTACCGTCAGATGAGCCAGGTGGCCGGTCACGGTCCATCCAAGATGTGCTGGTACCGGATTTGTGGGACACCGTATTCACCGATTCAGCGAGGCTGACGTGCTCCATAGCATCAGCAAGTGCGCCATCTGAGTCTGTGCGTTGGCTGGAATTCTCGATGTCCGCTGAACGAACACTGTCGATGCGCGCCATACAAAGGTCGGCTCGTTGCTGGAGACCGACGCATAATCTGTGGAACTTTAGGAGTTCGCCATCGTACTGATTCTCGGCGTCACCGCTGAGGGGTTGATTGTCTACCCATAGTCTGACGAGAAGGGCAAAACTCCGTGCGTGGTCGACCAGGTATGGGAGGGAGGGAAAGCCCTCACGGGCTAGAGGGGATAGGCGGCCCAGGATGGTGATGGGGGTCGAGTAGGACGCGGGCAAGATGCAGTTCGAACGCTCCGCCGGTATTGCGCATATCTCATCAATAAAGTCTTTGAGAGCCTGGCGGCGGGAACTGAGGAAGCGGTTCATCGGGTCCATCCAAACTTCTTTCTTTCCGATGTTGGAAAGATTAGCAAGCGCCTGCAACGCCTTCGCAATGAGAGTCAGTGTTCTTTGAGCTCGCGGCCGTGGGTAGTCTCGCAGCAAACCGAACAACTTTGGGTTGAGTATGGCTGGGCAGATGAATCGCAGGAAGAGGAAGCCAGAGACACTGGTGAAGGCCACCGTCCGGAGAAAGTCGCCGTATCTGTCCTCCGCAACAGCGCGGATATATTTCAGAATGTGTCGAAGTTCGGGAGGGAATCTGTTCGCTGATTTCGCAATGCAGTCCCATATTTCGTTTGTGAACTGCAACAACTGGTCCCAGTGCTGGCCAATGTCTTCTCCTTGCTGCAATTTCCCGGGATCAACCTCGCAGTTTGGGTTGATCTCATTAATCTCAAAGATCTTGTCGCCCAAAATCTCTTCGATGTACTCAGTTCCCAAACGTCTCATGTGAAACTCGAGGGCTTGTGTGAGTAAAGAGTTGCCCCTGAAAAGCAGGTTGGCCTCGCCGGCCAAAGACTTCCCCATGTCCCGGAGCGCCTCTCGCTCATTGGGATTTGAGACGTCCAGATTCTCGCTGGATTTGAGACGGCGACTGAACCTCATTTTCCTCATTTGAGACTGCTGCCCAATGCCATCGATTTCGTCTTCCACCAACGCCATCAGCCAGTCGCTTGCAGTAGTCGACACTTGGAAGACATTCAGGAAGATTTCTGCCAAGCGTCGCAGTTGTCCAGGGAGAGCTTCCGAGATCTGCGCAGTCAGCCCAGAACTGAATTTGTGAAGCATCTCGGACAGTGGCTGATAGTCCCTAGCCAAAAAGACCACGACCTCCTCGTGGCGAACCTTGCAAAGCATGGTGCCGATGGATTGTTGCCGCTCATCATAAATCTGAAGCCACTGCTCGTGATCCTTGCCTCGTTCGAGCTGCGTCAATGGAAGGTCCACAGAACCGCAGGAAACCTCCGTCAGGTTCCCCGTCCTCGGTAGGCCCAAGGAAGCTTGTAATTGGTGTGCCATGCTTTCCAGATTCCCATCAATCCGTTTCAAGATGACTGAAAGATATGGCAGATTCGCCGGCAGGTCTGCGAACTCGCAGTCATCTCGCCAAAAGGGATTCCGGGTCTCGGGTTTTGTGATCGTCCGCGCACGAACATCACCATCCAGCATGACCTCCGCAAAATAGTTCCCCACGAAGGCGTCGTCGTGATTCCTCCCGTGTCGATCTCGCGAAGCTGCGTGCGGAGAGGTCGGTCCGCCCACTTTTGCTTCTATCACGCGCAGATTTATCGTCTTCTCGACCCTGAACATTTGGAAAGGGAGGTCTGCCTCAAAGTCCGTGACCTCCAGGATTTGATCGTCGTTTTCCGTATCCAACGCATAAACCTCAGGCACTGTGAACGCGCGTAGCAGAACAAACCAGACCTCGAACAACACCCTGTGATCCAATGAGATGTACACGGGCCTGAAAATTGAGAGCTGAGTAGACGTTGAGGAGTACATCGGGAAAATGGATATGCAGAACTCCTCGTCCAAGACTGACTTATCCAGCTGCTGTATGGCGCATCGCGATAATTGCGAGAGAGAGATGATACAGAGCACCGTGACATCGTTCTCCGAGATGAGTTTGAGCTCCCCATTGTCCGACAGAATACATGACACCTTCCTCCAGCCCGTCTGTGGCGACCGCAAGTCCCGCGTGGAGGTCCTCTTGACAATAGCACGAGGTGAATGAGCAACGCCCTTGTCCCATATTGAGACTCTGCTGACTTTGATGATTGTGCTAGAGTTTGATGTGGTGGATGAGCCTCTTCGCATCAGCTCGGGCCTGTATTGTGATGTAGGTGTGGTTGACTGGCTGTTAACCCGGATCGCGCTGGGCCTGACCTGCTGCCAGCAGAGCAGGGCAGCAAGCCACAAGTCCAACTCTTCTGCAACATGGGGCCATAAAAGCACCTCCACGCCGCTGTGGGAATTGACGATCTCAAGGCAGGGCCGGTCCAGGCCTGGTTTGTGCACGGGGAGTACTCGACAACCCCGCAAGTCAGGGATGACGGACGTGTGGAACGGGCCATGCTCTCCGGAATCGAACATAAGACAGCCCTTTTCTTCCTCTATGTAGCACAGCCCCGAGTGCCATTGGCCGTTGGCCTCGTTCTGATATGAAGCCTCTCCCCTCATCCGCCCACACAGGGTTTTCATCAAGAGCAGGACCTTGTTCGCATCGTCGGTCGGTACAGGTAGAGGTAACGAGTCCACAGAAGGCGGTGGCGACATCATCGGGGAGGTTGGTCGGGAGATTCGCTTCATTAGCTTCGCTCGGGTGAGCCCTTTCTTTTCCTTTGTGGTCACCCCGGTATGGATATGCAGATCAGTGGGTCGCGCAGGATAGACGGAAGGGTACCCGGCGGACTCGATTGCTGGGGAATGCCGCGGCACAGGAGGCCCGCGTAACGCGTCCTCATGAGGCGCCATCGACCCCATCGACCCAGAAGACGACACCGATCCTACCCTATGTCTTGAACTTTCTGGTGCGGGCGCAGCGGAGGGCTGTCGGTATGGGCTGTCCAGCGTGTGGCCCCGAGGGCGGATTGGAGGTCTCGCGGGAGGGCTCGAGGAGGCGCTGTCAAGGGAGCTGGGGAAGTGGTCGTTGAAGACAACCCCCTGTCGTCGGGCAGTACTCGAGGAGCTGGACATGGCGCTGCCTGGGATATTCGGTATAGATCTTGGGGAAGAGCTTCGTGGCGATATTGGCCCGAGGGAGTGGTTGACGGCGGCGCCTGGCACAGGCGTGCCGGGTTCACCGTAGTTGTTTGTGCCTGTGGGCTCTTGTGCGCCGTGTTCGGTGGGCTCTGGTGTGACGGCCCTTACGGTGGCTTGGGCGCCCGTGGGGTTTGCAGGGCGATATGTTGTACTGCGAAGATTGCCCGCAGACGTCCTGCGTGCAACGCCCCCTGAAGCAAGTTAGCCAATCCTTCCTTCACATGCGGAGCGGCAACGTGAACGAAAGAAGAAAAAAAACCTCCAATCCCGGCTGCAAGGCTGCCCGTGTTCCACGAGCAACTGACTGCATCTGTGCTGGGGACAGGATCAGGAGGAGAGGGGCTAAAGCAAGGGGCTTATCCAACCTAGTACCGGTGCTCCGCCAGAGGCCGGGTCGAATGTTCGCTGCAAGGGTACAGAACTAAGTGAAGCCGACGGCCGGCGTGGCCGCTGAGGTGGACGAGAGGAACCGTCTGGAGACATTCGGCGGGCATCCATTCCGGAAGGAGGAGGAATGCTCGACAGACCGGGCCACATTCGCGGAGGCGTTGAGGATGCGCATTGGAGCGGAGGCGACCAGCTGGCGTCCACCGTAGGTAAAAGAGAAGTGCCAATTATTCTAGAAGGCGGGCTGGCTCTAGACTGTCCAGAAGCTCCAGACGAATGCGTCCGTACCCACTCTCGGGCCGCAAGTGCGATGCAGTCGCTACCACGGGTGTGATATTCTGCAGCTCTCGAGTCACGATCGGCGCGGTGGAGAGCAGATTGCGAATCAGAGGCCGGCGCAATTGGGTTCTGCTGGCTTCTCCGACTTCGAATGGGTATAGGCGAGGCTCTGAAGTGGGTTCGCAAGACAGCCGGGCAAACGGGTCGGGGTCGCTCTGGATCCTTATTGGTGTCTGGCGTAAGCCGAGGCCCAGGTGAGCCTTTCTTGGGCCAGCCTCGTGTGGTCGGAGGGCGAGGATGGAGCTTGAGCTTGAGCCTGAGCCTGAGCCTGAGCTGGTTGAAGGCTGTCTATTTGCGCCGTGTCCGTTCTGCCAGAGGGTAGACGAAGGCTGGCGGCAATTGGGTCTTGTCCGTTATCGTGTCGTTCGGGATGTGTCGAAATATGTGGGTCGGTTCCCCCCCGCGGCTCAGCATGATCCAAGCTCGGATCTCTGTCGCCGTGATGTACAGAGTTGAGAGGTCGGGCGGAGGAGGTTGAAGGAAGGCTGTGATGGATGAACGGGAGGAGGACTAGTTTAGAATGGACAAAACCAAGACAAGACAGCTCTAGCTCTGGGTCTGGGTGGTAAGCAGCAACAGCAGCAGCAGCATTTCGGGCCCGGCTTGGCAGGCTGGCCCCGTCAATATGGGCATTGGCATGACAAAACGGAAGCAGGCAGGCAGACAGGCAGACAGACAGGCAGGCAGGCAGGCGACCAGAGCGAGGGCAGAGAAGGAGGGAGGCCAAGGTTAGTTTTCTAAGGTTGTGCTGGCGAGTTGGACGTGAGGTCCAAGAGTACGGAGGTAGACCACACAGCACGCACTCTCCAGGCAAGCCCTGGCCTTGCACTGGCCTGTCCTGGCCTGTCCTGGTCCGATCGGCACGGAGCGTTTCTTGTCTGTGTGGCGGGCCTTTGGCGAGCGGGGATGGCGGCTTTGGATGAAATGGAAGAATGCTTCGGTGGTAGGACTGGTAGTGGCAGTGGTAGTGGTAGTGGGATTGGGATTGAGAATGGAGCAGGCGAAGCGAAGCCGAGCGAAGCGACATGGGGCCGGGGAGGGGGGCCGTTCTCTTCCTTCAGCTCTTTTTTGGGGGAAGGGGGGGACGGTTGTGGCTGGGCCTAGGACCGGGACTGGAAGCTCTGCAGGGTCGGGCAGGGGAGCACCTAGGCCACTTGTTGTACTGCAGGTCCATACTGCAGACGTTGGACGTGCCCGTCTCCAGTACTCCGTAGCTACTTGCCTACCTCTCTGCAGCTCTGTCACCCTTGGGGAAGGTGAGAGCATGGAGCTTGCTGTTTTGTCCTTGGCCGGAACCCTTTTTGCCTACCTAGGTAGCATACACAGGTACCTACCACGTTGGGAGTCTACAGGCTTCGGGACGAGGGACAGTCAACCTAGACCGCACACACTCACTGCACTTTTCTGCCAGCAGTCGAAGGGATCAAACCCACTGCGTACAACTATCCACCCCGACAACACAGCATTGGCCTGCATGAAAGTGCATGTACAATACATGCAGGACAGGAACAAAGCTCCGAGGCAGCTGCAGGCGGGAGGGGCCTGAATTCCTGGGTCTGGGTCTGAGTCGCACTCACCCGGCTGACATTTGGCATGGCCCGCACGAAATCTCGCCAAGTGCTGTTGATTTCCATGCCTCACTGCCTGCTGCCCCCCGGTGCGGTTCCGCGGTCAGATCGCATCGTGTCACGTCTTATGTGCCTGCTCATCCACCCGCAATCTCTGTTTACCACTCACAGCAGGCTGATGGTCAACTGCTGCTGCCAGACTACAACATGTACTGTGCAATACGGCAACAAGACTCCTTCTGCGACATGACCCAAAACCTTGTTGCCCCAGCGTTACATTCTTTCGGACCGCTTGGCTGCTGTGTAATGAAGCCGCCGCGCCTTTGGCCGTCCTTGTGCCATACAGCGCGGCATTGCATTGCATTGCATTGTGCTTGCTTGCTTGTCTCGTCCCGTTCTTCGACGGCTGGCGGACCCCAGACCCAGCCCAGGAACCGAAGCTTGTTGTAATCAGACTCTCATCACGTCTTCACATCTCGAGGGGACCGCAGACTCAAACACACACACAGACAATGCCCAGCCATTTCCACCCAAGTTGACCCTCACCTCACCAGCCGGCAGTTGGGACCTCCTGCCCTAACCTGCCCAGCCTCAGCTCTACACAGTAGACTGAAGATTGGAAACCCGAGACGACCTCAACACGCCGCGGCGTGCCCGCCCCCAAGTCCTGTTGACAACCTTGCTAGCGGTTCATGTTGCCTGCCCGGTGCCTTGTATTGTTCCGGAGCCCGTATTCGGCCTCACGATGAAGAGGACAAGCTTGGCGGGTAACGGAAATCTCTCACTGTTGCAAATAGATTCGACGTCTTGTCGGGGCCGGAGCAGACTTCCCGAAGCGGACACATGCTTTCGCATTCACTCAGCACGCTTACCTGCCAGGACTCGCAGTATATCTGACTAGATGCTGCTCCCAGCTTGGAATTAGCTCTGCATTCGCCTATCCGACTCAGGAAACCCGGCTGGACATCACCAGCATGGTCAGGGACTCAACGCACACACCACCAGGCCAATCTTGTTTTCGCGACTTGCAGGTCCCGCTCCTGGCCCCAAGTGGGCTCGTGACGCCTATCTCCCATCTATCCACCGCCTCAGATGTTTTCTCCGTGACCCATATCCCGCTCCTCCCTCTGTTCCAAGAGCAGGAAGCTTTCCGGGCGTCGTCCCGCGGTCCGAGCGGGTGCGAGATGCAGTCACAGATGCACGCGCAGGTGCAGACGCGGGCAGATGCAAAAGCTCGAGTGTGCTAGATCTCCGCACGCCATGCACCTGTAACCTTGGAGAGTGTGCAGGTGTGCAGGTACCGGCGGCGTGCAGGGGGTCCCAGCTGCAGGAACGGGAATAAAGATCCAATGCGCCGGGCGAGGCGTGCGCCACGGCCGCCCACGATGCGGGACCCCAGTGGCAATAATAAGCGCGAGTAGCGACACTACCGTCTAGCCCCACGCGATCTATCACAATGCTCAAGGAGTAGCTATACTGCCGCCCACTCTCGGTGTGCCTGCGTGCTTGGCTGCTTGGTGTGCCGGAGATCAAGCTTGCCACTCCGATATCAAGTCCACCGCCCACAGATGAGGTCGTTCGATGTCATCTTACAGCCCAGCAAATGAGCCCCAGCCCATATGAGCATCCGGCGGGGACGTTTACGGTCACGGTACCTTTGTTATTCGCCCCAGCGCCACCCCCTCACCCCTTCCCCCAGGTGCCGAAAGAACAGAACATCGAGAACAAGCTGATAAGCTCAGGGGGGCGTGCCCATTGCACACCACCACCACTACTACGTACGGGCCGGGAAGGTTCTTCATCGAAGCCTGCCTTCCCCGGCCGAGGCCCGAGTACGCTGGACTCCTTCGCAGCTCCAAGGCCGTGCGTTCTGTGTTGTGGGGTCATCCGAGCGCCACCACTACGGGCTGGACGACGTTGTACACACGTACCTGAGCTCCGTTGGGGTCGCAGGCTGCTCGGTGAAACAAACAAGGGTCGTCATTCCCGCTGACTGCCGTTGAAAGCAAAATATCAGGGTCTGATGTAGTAGCTGGATGCTACAGAACAAGCGTCCACAGCGTTGCACATAGCGTGGCTTGATCCATGCACAATACGGAGTATTCTGATATGTTTTGTTTTGTTTCCAGCCAATGTACAGGTTCGTATCGTAACCAATCATCTGCTCGCGTTCCAAGGATTTTGCTGTAAATTGTATCGGAGGTGGTGACAACGTGTAAGAGATAACCGGAAATGACATCTTGCTAGTGGCGGTCGAGGTAGTTAATTTACCAAAAGCTGAAAGATGATGATAAACACGGCTACTCACTATTCAATCTCTTAAGAGAGTGCCGAGGAGAGCCCTAGCCAGGGTCAGGACTCGGAGACTTCTCGATTTGGCCGACACGCCTGTCCACCTAACCTTGACATAGCCGCTCGAGCCAGTGTCAACGCTTTCATGTCTAGCCAAACCACCGTAGACACAGCACATGTGCACATGTGCACTTATCCAATACTCAGATTATTTAACTTGTTTCTGAAGAGGCGAACCCAGATGAAATCCCGTGGGCAATATCGCATGATGACAACATATCACAGAAATGGAAAGGGAGCGAACTTCGTCAAAAGTATCATTCGACATGGACAGTAATTTACATTAATATCCGCGACGGATGCTGAGTTAAACAGATCACTGCATTGCTTCAACAATTCACAACAGGCAAAGTATAACAAAGAGACCATTGGTCGTATAACCTCTGCGGACATGGCTCTCGCTCTCCCGAGATGACAACTTGTGATGCACAAAACCTGGCTTGCAGAAGTGTACACACTTTTCATCTTCAGGAGACGAAAAGAGCCAATTGCTTCCATAACTATAATCGCCGGTTTTCCTCTTAGCGGATTACAACTGGTTATAACACCAGACCACCCGAATTAGTATTGGTTTGCAAATGAAGGATGTATCAATCTCCTATTCGCATTAAACACCAAACCAATCCAAGTCTCTCGCAACACCACAAGGCACAGTTTGCCCAGCCACGACAGCTGACCATCCAAGTAGCTTCGACCCATTGCCATAGACCATCTGTGTATAGTCAAAGTGGAGTGTCCGTGGTATTCTCTGTCAACGGGATATCACAAACCGTGGACCGCTGCTTTAATGTCTCGGCGACGTTATTATACAGATGATCTCATCCGTAGTACCGTGCCGTATCATTGTCTTGGGGTATGAGCCCTCGTAGCCTTCATACATAGCATGCACTTGTTCTGCCCACTCCTCGCCAGTCCTGGTGGGATTCCCGATGGCACAACTGGGATCTCCACTTCCCGGGCTTGAGCCTGAACCTGTTAGGCATCCAACTGCCACCCCAGAACAACATGATGCAGCTGCGAAGATATCGGGGTAGCATCGGGGTAGGTGCCGCACGGGACGCTGGCCATCATACAACCTAGATATGAGCCTGTTACTAGATGCGAGTGGAATCGGCGTTGTGTTCTAAGATTGCCCATTTGACCACTTTGGCAAGCCCGATACTGTCGTCATTACCGCCATGTTTTCCCTGGCGAGATGACGGTGCCTTGACAGTCTGTGGACCACGGGAGCGGGAATACAACATAATCAACCATTTGTCGTGGGTGACAGGTAACCCAGCACTACCCTACGCTCAATCGGGAGACAGAAATCCTACATATATCACCGTGCCATTACCAAGGAATTTTGCAAAGGGCATCTCAGAGAAGTCAGTCTACCGGGTTACCGGTACCTATCAAAGAAGGGGCATGGCACGCATGTTACAGAGACGGCTGAGGGGGACAGCAGTGGGTCCTGTTGCTTTTCGATGGAGGATTACAGTAATGAGACACTTCTTCTTCTCACTTATTAGCCCAATCCTGGACTATATATCCAAAGTACCTTTAAAAGTCTTCAGCGCCCGCAGGATGCCGTCATACGCCGGCTTCTTGTTAAGATCCTCATCCCACTGGTAAGCATCGCCAAGATCAGGGAAAGAGTGTGGCACCCACGAGTACTTGGCCGTCCACTCCCAGACGGTGATCCCCACACACCTCTCAAAATTAAAGCAAGCTGCTGTCGTGTTATAGTAGACCTGCCCAAATTTCTGTTCTGAACTCGGCTGTCTACATACTAGTAGGTATAAAATCCTGCTCTGTCTTTGGACGCTTTTCACTCACCCCATCTTGATGGCTTTGTGATACATTACTGGCCAAGTTTCAGGAGAGACTGTTCTGAGAAATCATTAAACAAACTGACCTTCAAGGATCCCCTCGAACTTAACCGAAGCATTTTAAGCAGCTCATCCCAAGCAGATGACCATACAGCTATGACCTTTCACTACTGGGAACATTCACCCGTCTCTGACCAGGACTATTGAACTTGTACTAGCAGTAGTGCCATTGCATATAAGCTACAGTTTGGGTCCATTTATGAGGAATATCGTTAATGGTGCCCTTGAGACTCCTACTTCTACACAAGATTTAGGTGGCGTTTAACCTAGTCCTCACCACTGGGGAAGCTTCCAGCCCCACCATCCGGTCGCATGATCTTTCCATTGATCCATTCGCCCTCCTTGCTTGCAAGAAAGACGGCGCAACGCGCAACATCAACGGGGAGACCAACGCGGTTGAGGGGTGAGACTGATGCGACGACCTTCCCAGCCATTCCTGATTAGCAAGAGAATAATGCTCTTTCTTCTTCTTTGAATGGACTCACCTTCATGATCTGCTCTTCAGACATCTTCTCACTGTGTGGGAGGTAATCCTTTGCGGTGGCGTGGAACATGTCGGTCACGATACCGCCGGGCGCAATAGCATTTACCGTGATCCTCTTCTTGCCGCAGTCAACCGCCAGGCATGGCACAAAGGACTCGATGGCACCCTTAGAAGCAGAGTAGAGCGAGTGTTTTGGTACCACGAAGCCCTCGGCGGTGTTCGAGCTCGTGAGAATGATGCGTCCGCCCCGGTTGAGGTGCTTGTACGCCTCTCGGGCAACAAAAAACTGGCCACGTGTGTTGAGGCTGAAGACGCGGTCGAATTCCTCCTATGGAATCCATGCATGTCAGTGTTACCTCCCTTTCACGGGGTTTTTGCTCAAGACACTAACCTCTGTCACCTCACCCAAGTGCCCAAACGAGACGACTCCGGCATTGGAAACGACAATATCGAGCTGTCCATAGTGTGCCTTCGCGGCCTCAAACAGCCGGACTGTCTCCTTTACCTCCCTGACGTTGGCCTGGATTGCGACGGCGTCTGATCCCAGGCCTTTGATCTCGGCCACGACTTTTTCGGCCGGTCCGCTTGAGCTGGCGTAGTTGACGATGACCTTTGCTCCGGCGCGGGCCAGTTCGATGGCCATGGATGCACCAATTCCGCGGCCGGCACCAGTGACGAGTGCCACCTTACCATCCAAACGGAATGGAGAAGCCATTATATCTGCTTGAAAAATAGTATTTGAGAAACAAAGTTGTCTTGACACTGAAATTTATAAAGATTCGGAAATAATTCTAGCCTAGCCAAGAGTTTCTGGTATTTCGCCCTGCAAAACAGCCTAATATGTTGCTGCGACAATTGGGCTCCCATATTTATTATACCCAGGCTCTGCTACAACTTGTGCATTGAGTAATGACTCTCGTGAACAGCCGTCCCATTCTGAGTGCCGGTCTTTGGCAACGAGCTTCCGAGTTGCACATGGTCGGGCTTATTGAACCGGACTCCGGTCCTCGATAGACGATGTAGGATTTCAAGTCCGTGATTTGATTCCATATGTGTTGCCAAGCTAGATGGCAGTGCTCGGACCTTGTACTTTCATCTTGCGCGTATCACATGGAGTAACCTTTTATCCTGCATTTGTCGGCAGAAACTTTACGGCAGAAACTTTGTGGAGTTTCCCCTGAGCCCTTTCCGTCCTGGCATCTCGTTTGCAATTGGGAATTTGCTGTCATCTGCCGCTTATTCAGGCCGTTGATTGAAGTTTCAGAACAGCTTCGCTGAATGTCAATTGACGGTTTCGAAAATCCGATTCGAGCGCAGTTGTCAATTTTAAATTGTTTTCTGTGCCAAGATTGGAGTTCACGTTCAAATACGAGAAGAGTCTGACGGCATTACCCAATGTAACCTGTTCACACCAAGTTTTCGAAATATTGAAAGCGCATCTTGACATGAATATACTAGAGTTTAATCATAATATTTTGCTTTATTTGAGCAAGGCGCCTGACTGCCATTCACGAAGATTTATCTCTAGTGATGGTGGCTCGGCATCGTTATCCTACTCCTTGGACACGTTTGATGCGTCCCCGAAGATCTTATCATAGTCGTATTCAAACCATCTCTCGTTTGGTCTCAGCCCGGCAAATTTCCAAACACCGTCAACTCTCTTATACCACATAGTTGCGCTCCCATGCGAATGTCCCTTGATGGCCACGGTCTTCAGAGTAGAATCCGTATACCTTTGGTGAGCGACTCGCATCTGGTGATGCCCTACGACCTCATCATTCGAGACCTTCTCCCACTTAGACGTCCCCACAAAATGTTGTGTCTTCAGCAAAGGGTTGCCCAAAACGTGGGGGCTGGAAACCATGCCCGCAAACTCATCAGCAGCCATGTCTTCCCATAGCTTGTTGAGAAAAGAGCGGTAGTCGACTCTCAATGACGGAGCGACGCAGGTTTGAAGGCGTTCCCAGTCCTGGACGGGTCAGCAATATATAACCTTGCACGATGGGTAGTGGAAAGCCTGCCTTTGAATCAAAGCTCTCTGCCCATTCAAACAAAGCAGCCTCACATCCAGAGCGGTCTATTTGAAAATCAGCTAGATTATACGCTCAGAGTGTATCATAGCGAACTGACCATCAAGAGTCAGTTGTGTAGACATGTTGCTGTGATTGGGCAGATGTGCAACGCAGATTTACTCGGAGGACTTGAGAATGCCAGATGGATGTCAACTTGGGGATTTTGTTTTGCTAAGGTGAGGAGAAATTATAGCAGAGGCTGCTGATGCGCTGGTAGCGATGCATCATGGTGTTTATGATCTGCAGATTTCAAGGAATACACCGGGATCCGGAGCGAGCACGGCCTTCACGGTTCGACGAGTTCATGCAAGCTTTCGGCAAATCCAGTATGGTGGGACCAGCGCCGAATCGGATTTAAGTTAGGGACCCGGCTTTCGGTCATCGACCTCGTGCATGCTATGTCGGACTATGTTGAAGCAAATATTGGATTGATGTAAAGCTGAAATGGATTGGATGGTCGGCTATTGGTGCCACGATGGTGAAAAGTTGGGCCGCCATCAGATGATTTTGAAATTTCCAGCAGGTCTCATTACAAATTGTCCAAATAGTGGCACAGTCTTCGAAGCAGGCAGTCACAATTTACACTTACACAACCTAAATACGGCCTTTTAATTGAGGTTTCCTATGATTGATACCATTAAGAGGTCATGTCCACAGCTGCCTATACTTTGCACTTCCCCTGGAGTTATGTCAGGCGTGTGACCAGGCCGGCCCCAAGTATATGCATTATCTGAGCCCAACTGCAACTACTAGTAGGTACTGATGGTGGCTGCGGCTCACCTATGAAGGAAAGAACCATGAATTACATTATCTTTCGCTATAAATGTTAGCTATCTTTACAAGCCGAGAGCTTGGGTTTCTGCCGTATGAGCGAGGCTTCGTTGAATCGTTCTTTTAGGCAAGCGCTACGTGGAACGCATAACTGGGGGCTTTTCCGGGTAAAGCAAATCATGAATACGATGATGCTGAATCCGTGCACTCTTTAAGCAATGATGTGCATTTTACCTCGCACGGAAGAGTTCAGAAAGGCACAGAGGGCGGAGCAGTTCCCATCACGGGGGGACAACTGATGGAGCTGGGTTACATGGTTACGATGTAAGTTCCGTGCGAAGGCTTGACACAAATCTTTTTGACAACAATCAGTCAGACTCCGGCAAGGTTATTTCTACTTTATCCTAAAGCACAAGTATATGAATAAATGCCTCCAATTTGACCCTTGACCAGGTTGATCACCTCACAGATCACTCCAGCTGCTCAGGGTGATGTTGTCCTAGCATCATGGAAACTCTTACCATTTTATGTTCTACCTATTCGACGCATTTGAAATTTTCTGTAAATGTGGCCGAAGTAATTCAGTGAGCAACCTTTCTGAGTGCAGATGCAGAGCGTTGCGGAAAGACCGGCGGAATTTCATCATCTTTCTCGAATTAGACGCCTGTGCATTCATGAACTCAGTCCTGCTAAGCCTCGGGTCCGTGTCCAGTGAACCACACATGGCTACAAAATGATAAAATGACTTCATCCACCAAATTAAGGTTCAGGCTACTCAAAGTGGTTGCACAAGCCCCTGTTTACAGGTCGTTTCCTTCGTGAGCCGCCTATGCACCAAGCCAACCCTTCCGCAAGATATTCCGGCCGCCAAGAGTAGATTAATTTATTAATAAACGGTCTTCGGCCTCTTGTGAACCCCCACCCGGTTCGATGTCCGCAGATACAGGAAGACATGAATTGATTACACTGGGCTGATTCTCGGGGCCATGTACGGCCGTGCCGAGTTACCACAGTCGCTATGGAGGTTTGCAACAAGATTTATATTTGTGTGACTGGCTGAGCACCCCATATACTATACGACACCGCAGTCTGGAATTTCTATTAGGGATAGTCACCATCTCAACCTCATATGTCCTGTACATATTGGTGACACATATCGCAGCGCAGCCCTTGAGTTCGATCCAGAAATTCATGGTCTCTTTCCGTCGACATGGCGTCCAGCTGCAACTCACGATGCACTTCACTGGGTATGGTGACCCTGATATTTGCAGGGGCTACCAAAGTACTTGCTCAAGCACATTATTTGATTGTGGGTGGAGGCCCTGCAGGCTATGTTGTCGCAGAACAACTTTCTCAGAATCCCCAAGTCAATGTCACACTTCTTGAAGCGGGGCCAGACTGTCAGAGTGACGACAATGTCAACAGTAAGCCATGATTATGGGGCCCGACTACTGGTTGATGGGGAGGCTTGCTGATGCAGATGCAGCACCTGGCAATCTGATGCACGTGGGGGACTTGATGTTCCAGTACTATTCGCAGCCAGATGATAACCTCGGCGGTTTGACGCCAAATCTCTGGCAAGGGCGGGCTTTGGGTGGTGGCGCGGCGGTAAATGCGATGGGATACTGCCGTGGTTCGGCTTCAGTCTTCGATGAATGGGCAGCCATCTCTGGAAATCCAGGTCTGGCTTGGAGTTCTATTATGGACGATTACAGAGCAACTACTCATTATACACAACAACCCGCCAACTATGACGGACCTCTCGACAGTATGAGCGCCTTTGGAGCTGGCCCAGTGGAATTAAGCCGGCAGAGCGGTCTGGCAGGTATGGAGCTACCTTTTGCTCACGCCTGGCAGAACCAAGCGAATCTCTCTATGATGGACGCCATGAACGGCGAAGGCATCGGGGTGTATCTGGGCTTGCAGTCTATTCGCGTCAACAATCGCACCCGATCTTATCCGCCGAGCACGTACGGGATGCTAATGGCCGAACGCCCCAACGTGCAAGTCCTCGCGAATCGCTGGGTACAGCGCATCGGATTCTCAACAACCAGAGCTACCGGCGTGCAATTTGTAGACACGCAGACGGGCATGGAATCTTCCATGGATGCGGACGAGATTATCCTCGCTGCAGGCGCACTCAACAGTCCCAAGTTGCTGATGCAGTCCGGCGTCGGGCCGGCTGACACCCTTGAAGACCTCGATATTCCCGTTGTTGCCGACATTCAGGACATCGGTGCTCAGCTCTGGGATCACCACTACTCTTACATGGAGTGGCAAATGACAGATGATGTGATGACGAACTGGAAATGGCAGAGCAATGCGACGCTCATGTCTGAAGTGCAGAGACAATATCAAGCGAACTATTCCGGGCCCCTGGCCTGGAACAACGCAGCGCCGTCCTACGCCGCACTGCGCATTCCAGACTCTGCGTTCGCAGGGGTAAACGGCAGTTTCTTCCAGCAGCTCGACCCGGACAGACCACACGTCCTTTTCCAGGCCGGGGCCTATGCTTTCAACGCATCACTGGCGCCAAACCCAAATGTTAGCATGGTATCAACATGGGCATCGGTGACGCAGCCCGAGGCAGCCGGGCACCTGACCATCAACTCATCCGACTATCGAGAGGCACCGCTGATCTACAGCAACTACTACGGATCTCCCGCCGACAAAGCAGCCATCTTGCATGCATACAGAATGATGCGCTCTGTGTTGACGGCTGAAAGGGAATTTGCAGACAAGGTGGTCATGGAGGTCTTCCCCGGCTCGAACTCGACCTCCGACGACCAGCTCTGGCAAGCCATACAGAGGACTGCTTCTTCGTTTCACCACCCCGTGGGGACTGTGCCACTGGGCAAGGTCGTAGATGCCAACTGGCGCATCAAGGGGCTGGAAGGAATCCGCGTGGTTGACTCCAGCGCCATCCCGACGCTGCCCACGTGCCATCCAATGTCCCACGTGTATGCTGTCGCCCATAGAGCTGCAACGGATATCAAAGATGCGGATGGCATATAGGTGAAGGAAGCAACCGAGACAAACTTCAATGCAATATACTGGGTACTGATCAGCGAAAGAAATCGGACTCAGCTTCAAAGCTGGCTTGTGCCCATGCGAGAACAGCTTGAGGTCAACATTTTCCCAGTTACATGATTGTGACTATAGTGAATAGAGGCTGGAACTTTTATGGTCTAACCTTGTGTATAATAGTTTTAATAGCAGCACATTTATTTTTTAAAGAACACACGAGCAGTCGATCACGAATATCATACTGTGTTTTGGGCCTGTTCACGATGTACAAATGTTTCCGTGCTCCAAAACCCTAGGCTGACCAATGATCTGACTTACGTGGTAAAAAGGAAGATATGAAATCCCTTCACCATCACCTCAGATCCTTTACTAATCTTCTCTACCTGTGTAGAAGCATAGAAGGACTGAAACACGCCTGTTCTGGCAGCCGCAGTTCGTTATTGAGTCCAGATCCAGGTTTGTTCTGATTGGCTGCCAAAACATTTGGACACCTGGATATTTTATTCAATATTCATACTAAGATGTCGATTGGTCTCAACTCCATGTGTCCTTTTCGGCGGCCTGCTGAATGTAAGCTTTTACTGTGGGTTTAGGTACCTAGGTATGCATGGATTTACTCGGTCAAAGAAGACCTTTTTCAGCGACACATTGTCGATGCATCCTGGTAAAGTGTAGTTTTTCCATGAAAGAGTTGGGAACATGGTGCAACTTTTAGAGTACCCCAGGCGTGTTCATGCCGAAAATGTTAGACTTAGTCTGATGTTTGTCTCGGAGTTGATCGTAATCACGGACTTAATATTGTTTCAAGGCACGGAACCAGCTGGCTACAATCCGCTGCAGGCTGAAAGTCAATATGATCCATATCCAAGATACAGTGCCTACTGACAGACAGATATCTCCGCTTCTATTTCCGGTTAAATTTCTATTTTCGTTGCTCTCGCGCTCTCGCAAGACTGAACAGTAAAACTGCCATTCAACGCGACTGCCATTATCCTGCGACGCTGAAGTCAGTAGCCCCATTTTTCAGTTGGAACTGATCTGATAAACCGTGCGACGACCAAACAATGACACTTGGTGTTGAGTTGCTTCAGTTGTCAGTTCCCTATCTAGTCCCGACGCCCAGATCGGTCGCGATCTTTACCGTGCTCGATTTTAGCGACGGAAATATTTGCCCTTCGCCTATTCAGAATGAATCTAGACGAAGCCAACATTGAACCAACGGCAGATTTGGGTCACAAATTCTTATCAATTGATGTGGTCGACGCTTAATTTGCTAGAAGACTAAAAAAACAGAGAAATATAAACATCCACGCGCTCACCTTGCTTTGGTATCGTCTGATACCGGAACTTCAGAAACATATTATTGGAAATTGATTCGTACTCATGAAAGTCTCTGGGGATGGGGCATCGTGTAGTTCTTCTCAGCTCTTCAATTGTGTTATGATTGTCGTGAATGCCTCCTTCAAGCTCCTCCGACCACCTCTCCGGCCTCCACCTGTAGCACCAACGGCTCAATGTAATTTGGCGAACTTCTCTAACTACTAGCTCCTCTGAGACTGCAAGACGGCATCATGTAAAGCTCAGTTTTGTTGCGAATCATGATATCGACGCCTATGGCCAGGCTGGTGGTTATCATATCAATCTCTTAGGCCGTTTCAACCTGCCAACGCTCTGGCGGCCCATCAATTGTTCGTTTTCGGTAACCACTCCGGAAGTTCAATATCGTTAAATCAGAACCAAAAGCCTACAAAGATTAATTCAGTGTCTTGGAACATTCCAGGTGCTATAGGTGAACATCGCCCCAGTTTTGTTTCACTGGTAATAAGACCGCAGGCCCTTCTTCCGGAACGCGGCACCGGGCTTTTCGAAACTTTACACCGATGGCAGTATGCTTTCCCGCTATGCATGGGGAACTCGTCGATATCCGAGCCGGACATCTGGACCGTTTGTCTTGGTCCCAAATCCTAATTCACGGCATTTGAACACGAGTTGCATATAAAATGGCCGTTCAATTCACGGTTGATTTTCACCTTGTACTCATTGAATTATTCATCATACAAGAACAAAAATGGAGACCCCACCTGTTACCGAATCGACCGTTCTAGACAATCCAGCAGGGAAGCTACTTTGTTTGACTATTTTGGGATACCGAAAACCTGGTATGACGGAAGAAGAGTATAGAAATCATATGACCAAGATCTCTGCGCCAATGACGCAGGACCTTATGGTCAAATACGGGATGGTCAGGTGGACGCAAGTAAGTCATTGACGGGAGCTTAGAATCAGCCTCACGCCCTCGCATGATGGTCAACGGGGTAAGCTCTATTAGGCTAACGCCCCTTTCTGTCAAGATCCACAATCAGTGCTCGACGCGCGCAATGATGAGCGAAATTGTCGATCCCCAGATGGTCAATATTGCAGACTTTGACTGCTTCAGTCAGGTGGTGTTCAAAAGCATTGAGGACTACAAGAGCTTCAAAAAGGACCCGTACTATAAGAAACATCTCTTTGGCGACCATGTCCATTTTGCAGATACACAGAGAAGCCAGTGAGACCGTCTTGTTGGCCCAAATCATAGTCTTCTACCGACTAACACACTCGTCAGGATGACCATCGGATGGATTGAGCAGTTTATCGACGAAGGGAAGGTCGTCGATGGGTTCCCGCAGACTCGTGGGGTGAAACGACAGCGTTCGGGAAACTTCACTGACGAAAGTCCTTATCCGGAAGAGGACCGTTCACCGTCGCCCGGGTCGAAGCGTCGGAGAGCGAAGGGGGAGTAGCCCCGGAAACCGTGACTAGTCCGTCAAGTTGTCTGCTATATTTATTTCATGCTTAGTCCCGCTGGCCCACCGCATAGGTCATGCCACACAAGGCGCCATCTCTAGCTGAGCAGTTCAACGGTTCCCAAAAGAATTGAATACAGAGGCCCACAGCCGTATTTCACATCTCCTTCCATTCGATTGAAATTTAACCCTCGAATTATCCTAATTATGGCATCTAAGGAAGGGACTATCACCGGAGCAAGGACCACTGCCATAATAGCGGGTTCCTTCTTGTCAGGTACGAAATGGCACTCTTAAATCTCACAAGGCCCGACAAGGTCCTCATATACAGTACAGGATGCATGATGAGTATCAGCGCCGTCGCCGTCCCGGTCTTTCTCGACACAACTCCGGAGCCGGCACTCCTGTTCCTGCAGTGGGCTCGCACCTATCACTATGGCCACCAGGCCCTGCCGACACTGTCCGTAGCTACGTGTGGTCTTTATGCCTATTTGGCCATGAAGAGGCGCGCCGCCCAGCGGCCCTGGCTTGCCTACGCTCTTGCCGCGATTGTGACAGTGATCATGGTGCCGTTCACCTGGATCGTGATGGTTCCAACGAACAACCTCCTCTTCAGACTAACGGCAGAGAGCCAGACGCAACCTCTTATAGCAAGCATGGAGGCGGCCAGGGAGCTGGTTGTCAAGTGGACCTTGATGCACGCCACGAGATCGCTCACCCCTCTGGCTGGTGCCATAATTGGAGCGACAGCTACGGCCTGAGACGAGTCCTCAGAGAAGTTGGGAATGAAGAATAAAATGTGGCATGCATTTCAGCATTTAGTTGGATTGCTATTGATCTGCGAGGATGACGTTGGGACAAGCACCGTTCTCGCGGAGCCGGAGTTACCCCATCTGTGACTTTCGCAACATTACGACTGAGCACAATCGGTATCGGATGTTGTGACCTCATGCCATTTCACAGATGGGGCAAAACCACTGTTGGCAGGATGGGATGGAATGATATCGCCTCACTCACGCAATGCTTAGAGTTGGGATGGAAAAAGCATGTGCACGCAGCGTATAAGAATGCATTATTGTTACCTAGGCACTTCGTGGTTTGAGGTAGAAATTTCGGAGATGGTGTGGAACGAAACATCTCTACTCTCCAGGTTGTGTGAGACCGCTTCATTCATCTTGGGGTGTGCTATTAGACAGCTTGCGTACGTCTGAATCATTGAAGATGAAGCGCTTTGGAACCGAACGCACTGCCTTTCCCAATGAGGGTGTAGAAATGCGAGGCGAGTACGCTCGGACACGACTTGATTGACACTTCGCCACGTTCCCCTCAGACCAGTACTTAGGTGTCGGACCAAAAATATACTCGCGATTCCGGTACCGATGAAATTGTTTGCACATGTAAGTCGTGAGCCGCGGACCTTGGCTTCGGGCAGATGAGAAATCGGAAATTCTTCACGTTGAGGATTCTTTCCAACCGGCGTGTATGAACATATTTTCAGATACCGGGGCAAGACAGACGTTATTGTTAGATGCCCTCAAATGAGTGGGTATTTTGTTTGTGAGAGTGACGTTTTGCAGACGGCCGCCGCCTATAGCTATCGCCTGGTTGGTCTTTCGCAAACTTTCTTCATGGAGGAGCACAACCAGCTCCAAATAGAATCCATTTCTCAGGAAACGTAGCAATTGATAACAACGGAATACGTGGAAAGCGAGCTCGGAGAAATTAATATTGGACTAAGACTAGGGACATATCAATTATACCCTGCGCAGCATACTCACTATCTCTGAGAACAGAGTACGCAGGCCCTTGCGGAGATCTGCCTCGAGCTGGTCAAGCATAGCTGCTGAGAATGGAACCCAACCATCCGAGTCTGCCCGTGGTATGGACCCGATTTCATCTGGCAGAAGCTGCCCCATACTTGATCGGACCGAGTCAGCCTTCAGGCGGCGGGACAGCTGGCTGACCAGTCGTTGGACACAGTGTAGCTCGCTGAGGATCAATTGACCGGCTATTCGTCCGTCGTCTTCTTCCCCAACATCATCCATGGAACCGCTTATTGAGTGTCTTCGCCCTGGCGGCTCCTGGCTTGTATGGCTATCCCTGGCAATGGTAGAATACCAATTTATGACCTTGAAAACTATGAGGGTCATAATAGCGAGCAAGTAGGCATCCTGAGAACAAGGACAATTGAGTATAGTGGTGACGGTCTCAATCGTTTGCTTGTTCTTGGAGATAATAGTTTCTAGGCTGGAGTGGCTTGAGACAAAACTCTTACTGTCCTCCGTAGAGCTCGGGGTCGCAGAACGGGAGCAGTTTGAGGATAGATTCGTGAACAACTGTCTCAGGAGTGCAATGGCCTGGAGCAGACAACATCCAGAGCAGGACGAGGGCATATCTAAAGGTGGTGACCCTGCAGACGTCGAATCCACCGTCACTGTCTCCCCGACGTGAGCTGACCTGTCTTCCCCTTGGTCGAGCACATAGTTCCCAAAACCTGGGAAAGGATCCTCCAGCCCGAGATGAAGGTCCAGAGGTTGGGGTTCGGTGCGTGACACGAAGTCGATCTTGCTGGATTGGTTGGTGTTATAGTCGTTCTTGTCGAGCGGTACGTCAAAATGACCGGGCCCGAATTGGTCAAAATCCATGCTGTCAAGTCCGGGAAACGGATTCAAGTGTGATTCGAAGAATTCGGGGGTGCTCAGTGCGGTCATTGGAGATGTGTCCGAAGGTTCCGCAAGTGAAGAGCTGAGTTGTGCTTTAACATCCAGGTGTGATGGAGTAGCCCACTTCGTGCCGTAGTCACCAGGCTTCTCGGGGTAAGACGCCGTGGGAGTTGACCAGATAGGACTGAACAAAAAGTCTGATGTTGGTGGCTTCGGTTCACTGTGGCGTTGTTTCACCCGGCCCGCTCTCTTGGTGACCAGATATTCGCATTTGAGCTGGCGTGTCGCGCACCGCTCGCAGGTTGGCTTTCTGCGGCTGCATTTGACTTTCGAGGCTGAGCACGCTTGACAGCTGTCCCGGAGCTTTGGTGCGGTTCGGGTCATTGTTCTTGGCGTGGAGCGTGTAGTGCTTCGTACTGGGCTCGTCTCTTGTTCACCACGATGCAGCTGCAGCATGAGCAGATCCCATTCGTATATAGATTTCAGCGAATGGATTCAATCCTACACTGACAACTTATACATGGACCCCGGATGGTCTCAGGCCCCAGAATTCCCAGTCGCCCGGTATAAGATTGTTGCCACTGCTGCACGCCATGAAGTGCTCCGAACTCCGTCTACGCCTGAGCATTTTGTAATGGGACATAAAAAATAGCCGATGCGGAGAATAGTAATTACTGCGCCCAAACCTGTCTGTTTTTAATGAGGATAGCGCGCGTTGACGGTGCGTAAATAGACGTATAACCCTGCAGCGGGCTGTGTGTCTAGTTGCATGATGTGCATGGCACCGAGCTCTTCAGCACTGAGCGATACTATTACACTGCGGCGTGTGGTGAATCTCCGGGTCCCGTGCTCGAACTACAAAAGCTTGGGTTAAGGGTGAGATCGGCAGATCCAGTTTCGAAACACTGAAAGCATGCACACAGAACACGTTTGAACTCATGCGTGCACAGATGCCGTATTCGGTAGGGTTTCCGTAAAGAACACGAAATCGAGATGGTGAGTGTCGGATGAAAAGGTCTACGATGTATTTAACTTACACTCACCAGATAGCTGCAATCATTGCAGCGAGCAAAGTCCTCCGTCTTCTCTTGGGCACCGTGAATGACCAAGCTCATTTTGGCCCGACTGAGTGTTTGGTGGCCAGCGGATTGCTCACTATAGCGATATTTTCGAGATCTGCGATCTGAGCTAGCCAGCTTGGACAAAATGTCGGGCCCAATACAGCTCGAGGGATACAACACACAGCTAGCCGCCATTGTCCAGAGCGTACTTGCTGTGCGTGAAAATGGCCACAATGATGGCTCAGGGGCAGGACCCGCGGGGCCTTGGTCGCAAAATGGCTCGCCTCGGAGCTCTCGACATGATCCAGCTGAAACCCATCGCCTGAGAGAGTCTCTTCTAGCTCATTTATCACAACTTCAGACGTTGCTGTTCCTCGACGAGCCCAGTGTATTTTTACAATCTTTGGTCAAGAATGTCTCTGTCTCCCAGACAAGCCTGTTACCAGAAGAGAACAAAACCCTGGCCAGCGAATCGTTGCTGACCAAAAACACAAATAGACGCAGATATTGGCGTGCCTTGGCTGGCTTGCGGAGTTCCAGATACTTGCATGTATCCCCAGGCAAGGTAGCGTGTCCACGCGGGATATATGCGACCTAGCGTCTGTGCCTGAGAGCCAGCTCCTGCTTGTGGTGCAGACAATGGCCACCGTCCGATTCTTGCAGATGCCAGAACCGGGACATGTTGGCCATACCGCACTGTCTGCAGCATTTGTGACCAAACCTAGCCTCCTCGATGCTGCTCTCTTTATGACCGAGGTTGGGGCACCGACTGCCTTCCGAATGGCTGAGGCGACTAAACGGGCAAGTGGTGGCGAGGCAATAAGCGCATATGGCCTCGCTAACCCGAAATCAAACTTATTTGCCAATGACTGCAGAGACAGACCTCGCCTGCAGCGTCAGTGGCTAGCTCATCTTCGCTATACGATATGCGAAGACGAGAGCAGCGTCTTGGACGTTCTCATGCAGTCTGACTGGTCTAACCTGAGAGACAGCTCCGTGGTCATCTTTGAGGCAAGTATGATCATTTTCAGACCAAACTGGATCAAATCGGACTAACAGACGTGTGTTGGCAGGCAGCATCAGGCTCGAGTCTAATAACAACAGCAATGGCCGACTTGTATCCTGCTTTGGATTTTACTTTACAAATTACTGAGGCTGGAGAAAGCCGGAGGGGCTCCATTTCGAAACCCGGTTATCACCAAACTTCTCATCCGCGCGTGGCCGTCCATTACCGCCCGTGTGGCACAAGTCAGACGGTGCTCACCGGTGCCGTGTACGTTCTCTTATTCCCAGCCACGTCGCCTCTGTTACCGCGGTCAGAGCTTTGTTCCCGCATACTCGCGGAACTCCAACTGCACTCGACAATTCTGGCCAATTCACAAACGAGATTGATCCTCATTGTGCGAAATGTCAGGCAGACACCGGCCGAGGAGACTTGCCTGACCAAAGACATGAATCTGGAGCTGGAGAGTCGTGCTCGCCTGCGAGACTTGTCGCGTTGGCAATTGGAAAATGACCGTGATATGGACATAAATGAGCTGCTTCAACTCGTAGATCAGGTGTGGGACAGCATGGGGGGCCTCAAAGTCGTGGATCGAAAGTCATCACAGGATGGCTCGGCCGTCTCATTGGAACTGCAGTACCAGACCTTTGCGGAGAGAGACCAGCTCAGCATACCATTTTAATGCTATTCTGGATACTCGGAAAAACATCTCTCGGTGAAGTTGGGTGGAAAAGGGGTCTTATGTGTCATGATGAGTTGTTGTGGACGCGACGTATCTAAATATTTACTAGGAATATGACTACCATATCAAATCCTAGCAGGCGGAAGCGATTTGATTGAAAGCTACTGGGATTATGCCAGCTCATGTTTTTTGATATTGTTTTGTGAGGCATCACCACGAGCGAGGCCATCTGGCTTGGTTCTTTACATAGTTTGGCTCAAAACACCAGGCTATGATGTAGATTTGATGATTTTCCTGGTCTCTATATACAACCTCTGTGCCATGGCTGTGGGAAGAGCTCGGTGTTATGACAAGATAATACCATTGATGCGTAGCCCCGTTTATAAATGGTTTCAGCACCACAACTGTTCTTTATGTTGGTGCTCCAGATCACTGACGCAGTGTGACAAATAGAACGAGAGTCTATTTTAGTCACAACTGACCTCGCCGTGAACAGGCACTGCAGATCAACCAAAGTGGTGTAATTCAATCCGGAAAATGGTTCATGGCTTGTTTCCGTAGCAATTCCACACACATGAAGAATTTCTTGATTAGGACCTGGAATTGCTGAGTGACACATTTTTGAACATTGTATGTCGGATCTCATGAGGCTCGGACGGATGTGTAGATTGCTCTCAGAGATCCAACTTTCATTTGATGTCCGGAGAATCTGACTTATGGTGGAGAATATTGGAAAGATGATTGATTAAATTTGTCCCAACTGTCGGACTAAGCGCAATCGATTGGAGCGCTATCACCCCTCCAGGGCCCATGAAAGGGTGCTTAGAGCCTCCGCATCCGAACAGTCAAGCCGCAACAACATGACCTGCGACTCCGATTCGCCACCGCAGTCATGCTTCCGAGTCTATCTCGGTCCGAACCAGACAAATCATTTCCGCGCTGACAGGTGTCCTTGGCCAAGTGGTAAGTCAGAAAGATGTACTGTTCAGCCTGGATACCGGAATTTCACAGGCTTTTGCTAGGGTGCGGGCACGGAGGCGTCATCATCGGCTTCGACCCTACCCATCTAATCAAGTCGGACGAGATCATTGATCCGATGTCGATGTCCGGGTCAAAGAGATCTTTTGAATCCCGAGGCCGGCCAGACCCTCCGTCAGTATCTCCCTTGTGATATGCTGCAGAACAGAGTTTGTATTGGAATTGTGTTTGCCTGATATTCATCTGGTAGCTCCCTCGTCCCTTGCACCAATTTTGTGTTCTCTGAGTGTACCCGTAAAAATGTTTATGATACCGCGATATTTCAGTTACCCCAGCGTCTGGCATGGTGATGTTGCATATGTCAGAGTTCCGCTGCCTGTATACGACCCTCGAGGCGGTCGAAGAAAAGAGGAGCCACGGGCGAGGGCAACATGGCTCTCTGCACTGTTCGCAGATTTTGGCGAGGTCGATCTGTCGTTAGGCGACTTCGAACTTGATGAAAAGAAGGAGGACATCAAGGAAGAGTTCGATGAGTTGGAGACAACTAGTCTTGTGAAGGATGAAGAACAGGGGGACGAGCCAGAATGGGTCACCGGATTTCGACTGGTCACGCTGATGACGGCGACGAGTATCGTCATGTTCTTGGCGCTTCTCGACAGCTCCATCATCGGAACGGTATGTGGAGCTTGACTCCTGCTTCTTACCATGAAATTAGACTGACGCGCCTGCAAACGACAGGCAACACCTGTCATAACAGCGCAATTCCATTCTCTAGCAGATATGGGATGGTATGAATCTGCTTATCAACTTGCCAGGTAAGTTAGAGGCCGGTGTCTCATCGGCAAAGCGAACCATTCTCGAAGCCTGTGCTAATCAGTCTCAAGTGCGGTGATGCAGCCATTGACGGGTCAAATGTATGCATCAATGAACAAAAAGGTACGAGAGAATCATGTATATTTGGAGAATAGAGACAGTTAACCAGCTTCAACTTCTCACAGTGGGTATATATGATGTTCTTCGCGATATTCGAGGTCGGCTCTCTCGTGTGTGCTGTCTCGAGAAATTCGATAACTCTGATTATCGGACGCGTAATTGCTGGGGCTGGTGTATCTGGGCTCCAAAACGGCAGCTTGACAATTGTTGCCTGCTCAACACCTCCTCACATGCGAGGCTGTAAGTAAGCCTATGAAGAAGGGCTTTTTGGGTGCTAGGGGTTGCTGACAAGAATTATGCCGCAGCTTTGAACGGTGCTCTAGTGGGACGTAAGTTGCCTTATACATTGCATGTGTCGCTCACCCAGCTGCGTAACTCAACACCTAAACCATGGATATTGCTGATACGGTGTAGTCAGTCAATTCGGAACCGTCTTGGGGCCTCTCCTCGGAGGCGTCTTCACAAGTCTCGTCACTTGGCGATGGTGTAAGCATCGACGATTCCCATCCTCACGTCCATTTTAAATTTTGATTACTGAGCTGTGATTTTCGAATTTAGGCTTCTACATCAATCTTCCATTGGGTGTACCGGTCGTGGTAATCCTAATCTTCATGCGTCTCCCAGATCCCGACGGCACAGATGGCGGCGGTCTCCAGGGATTGATGGACTCCGCAAGATTCTTAGCCCGAACTGTTGATTATGTAGGCCTTCTGTTGATTGCCGGGTTCGCTCTAATGCTTCTTCTTCCACTTCAATGGGGCGGCAACTCCTACGAGTGGAATAGTTCCGTCATTATTGGAATGCTGTGCGGTGCCGTCGTCTGTTTAGGCATTTTTATCGGATGGGAACGCTACATGGGCGTCCGCGCCATGATCCCATTTCACATTATCGGCCAGCGAGTTGTATATTGCAGCTGCATCTTTTTCGCATCTATACTCGCTTCCATTGTGTTGCGGACATTCTACCTGCCGATATTTTTTCAATCGGTCCAAGGCGACTCGGCTCTAATGAGTGGTGTGAAAATGCTTCCGAGTATTGTGGCGCAAATCTGTGCCACAATGGCCTCCGGAATTTTAGGTATGTCGAATACAGAAATCATATCAGCTCTGATGAGCAAATGGGATGGCGGCGGTACTGACAAGTATCAGTGGATAGGCTGGGCTACTACATGCCCTTCGCCCTTGCGAGCCTTGTTTTCTCGGCTGTGGGCACGGGTCTCGTTTCCACTTTCAGGGTAGACACGAGTACAGATAGATGGGTTGGATATCAGATCTTACTCGGGTTTGGCACTGGGCTGGGAGTACAAATGGTGAGCACTACCTGGGCCTCGGGGTGTCGTTCATTTGGCTCGCAAAGACTGACGATGGCAACGATGCCCTGAAAGCCGATCCTCGCTATACAGAATTCTCTTGGATCTGAAGACTTGTCTGTTGGCATGTCCACCCTAATCTTCGCCCAAAACATTATAGCCTCTGTTTTGAACTCGGTGGCAAGTACGGTCTTCAACAGTGGCTTACGAACCCAAATCCACCATTATGCCCCTTCTGTCGACGCAGAAACGGTGATAGAGGCAGGAGCCACCAGGATAAGAGATGTCGTATCGGCGGGTGACCTCAGGAACGTCTTGATGGGGTACGTCATAGCCGTTGACCAGGTGTATTACATTACATTGGCATCCTTCGGCATTTGCCTTGTAGTGGTCTGGGGATTGGGATGGAGAGATGTCCGGAGCAATCCACGAGGAAGCCGGATGTCGTTCGTTATAGCATGAAAATTGTACGATGTATTGCATTACCTATTTCTTGGATAATATCCTGTATGGTTGTATTTGAGAATCATATTTGGAGTCCACAATGGTATCGAGGGAAGCAGCCGTCAGTGCATTCACTGCTCTAGCGTCTTTGCTAGCGACGAGGCTCTTTCTCAACAAGGCGACCCGCAGGGAATAGCTGGTTGATCTGACTCATAATTGTTGGTCAAATAAATAATAGAAGTTTTCTCTCGAAAAAAGACAAAATCTCAGCCGTCCTGGTAGGGACACATAGCTATGGTGAAATGCCGATTCAAACAATGCTCTGCATGTTGCACAGTGAGATATCTAATGCTCCTCGGCTGCTAACCACCAGCTGTGGAAATATCTGTAATTTAATCACATGCCCTTTACCATTTCCCTGACGGCCTTTTCGACCTCCGCTTTGACAATCTTATGCGTGGCGTTGACTGGGAACTCCTTCAGTCCAACTTGTGCAAGTGATGACACGCCAGCAAGCAAATATTCCTTCCCTAAAAGCCGTTTAACTTGCTGTTTGATGTCATCCGCATCAACCCCCTCAAGACTACGGACCACCGCGAACGGCTCATATCCATGCAGTGAGCTCGAAACTGCGACAACGCTGGCCTGTTATCGATCATATTAGGCTTCTTCTCCTTATTGTATGCTCTGGGAATAGTAAGATGTAGTTCTTAGCTCACCTGTGCGCCCGTAAATTTCTCAATGCAGCTCTCGATTAAAGCGGGCATGATTGCAAATCCGCCACGACTTATTGCATGCTTGCTTCGGCCCAAAATATACACAAGTCCGTCTTGATCCATGAGGGCTATGTCTCCTGTTTTCATCCATTGTCGATGTTGTTTATCCTGGCAGAAAACCTCGTTGTCGTGTTTCTCACCTCCAACATATTCCCGAGTGAGGCTTGGAGAGCAGACCAACATCTCCCCGGGCCGCCCTCTCAGCGCAGCAGCGCCTCGCTTCGAATCCCAGATCACAACACGCGCACCCCGTGCCACGGCACCTACTGGGCTTATTGTGCCGGCGAAGAATGGAATCTTGTTTGTAGCAGTGTCATGGAATGGCCAGACGAATGACCCTGCACCTTCAGTCATACCATGATTCACCACTACCTCAGCCCGTGGGAACAAGGTTGCGCATTTCTCAAGGACCTCCTTGGTGATGGCATCGCCTCCTACCTGGATTGTTTGCACGTGGTCCCAGTCTCCCATCTTCGCGCCCCGCGACAAGAGTTCTTGCCCGATTGTATGCACCAATGCTGGCGAGAGGGCCACAAAGGTGACTTTGTGGTGCAGTATTGCATCAACTGTGTGGCCGAGCGAAAAGCTTGATCCGGTCGGCAGCACGAGAGCGCCGCCGGCTTGCCATGTGAGCAGCGCATGGAGCAGTCCGATAGCCCTCGAATTATGGGCCTGCTGCAGGACACGGGAACAGTTATCGTTGTTGATAAGCCATGCTTGTGACTCGAGTGCGTGCGTCTGTGACGCGACGCTCAAAGGGCATCCTTTCGGGCGACCAGCTGATGTACCGGATGTGAACATGATGGAGTTGATTCGGTCCGGGTCGTCGCATCTTGCTTTATTTAGGATCTCATTATACGTAGAGGAGCCGCTTGCTGCCCCACGGTCCATGACCTCGCTGAATCGTTTCCAATGCTTGCGCGTGTCTTGTTTAATATTATCCTGTTCGAGGAAGATGCCGTGCTCGATGACGATTCCTGACTGACTGGCAGCACGCTCAACTACATCAATGTGACTGCTGCTTTGTACAACCACCACTTTGGGCTTCAGTATTTCCAAATAGCGTTGGAGCTCGTTTTCTTTTCCGGGATCGAGCATGGCGGGATCGATGGGTGAGTGTGTCAGCCGCGCAACGACACCGGCCCACAATAGCAACGCGTATTCACCACCGTTTTCGACCATACAGAGCAGTTTTGCGCCTGGTTCGATCTTAAGGTCGACCAGTACCTTCGCGAATTTCATGCCTCCAGCATGTAGTTGGGCGTAAGTCATTTTTAGACAGTCTGCGTCGCCATCATGCTGGATAACACTATTTCTTTCCGCATGAAAGTCGGCATCAAAATGTTTGTACTTCGACAAGTGATCTCGAGACTGGTGCATGCATACAACGGCTGGCTGGTGCGGGCTGTTCAACAGGCCATGTTCGATGTGTTTGAAGATGGATTGGTGATGATTGACCAGAGGGCCGCCGTCTATGTCTGCGAGCTGATCGCGATCCCTCTTTACCGTTCGTGGTGTGCTCGTTCTTGCCATCATTCAGAGGTGAGTTTGTAGTGTAGGTCTTTGGAAGACCGTAGACCCCGACAGGCAAGCAAGATGTGTTACTCGAAGGAGGTAGTACGCGTGCTTCTCAAACTCGATTCTGACCCCTGCACCGTTTTCTACCAGTCCTCTTTGGAGACAATATACCGTATGCTCTGCCAGAAACAATGATACGTCTAGTATAGGATAGACGTGATGATATTGTACAAAGTAAACATTCAAAAGTTCAATGGAATGAGAACCATGTGAGGGCGGGTCACAATTTCGTGGTTCTTTCACACAACAATTTAGCAGCGATACTCCGAGGGAACGTATGTGAGTGGATCTGCGAGGTAATTCAACAAATCATGCATTCTGCGAATTCTGTGCATCCGTTTCTTGGTTGGGATGCGTTCCGCATCAGAGTTCTTCGGCCCAAAATGTTGGGACGGTATCGGTGTCCTTGACCAAGTATCGCTGTCCGATGGCGTGCGATCGGGCCCCTTGAAACCAGAAACGCATCTTTGAGCGTCAAGTGTCTCCGGTACGGTAAGCAGAAATAATTGACTTGAAAAAATGACTTTGTCCGAAATCCGCTTTCGCAATTACAATTGCCACCCCGAAAACGGGACACTGCCATAATTACACCTTTCAGGTTAAGCTCTCCACACCTCTTCTACAAGAAGTCTGATAAATCATTGCAGGGCTCAAAGACATACGCGAGAGGTAAGGCTAGCGGTAAATCACTCAAACTGTCTCCAAATATGATAGTACGCAGTCACGTCCATGGGAATCACATATTGATATTAAAGACGAATATAGAAGCACAATAGCACAGACACACCTGCCCGACTAGCCTCTCTAAAGTCCTGAACATCTGTACTATGATATCATTATATTACATGGCTACCTTTGATAGCCCATTTATCTGATGCCAGCTAAGAAGGCTATTCCGAGCCAGGAGGTGCCAGTGTTGTGTTTGACCAATACGGGCCTTCTGCATAAAGTGGCAATCTCACATCATTGATGTGATGAACTTCCACAAGTATTCTTTCCCAAAACGAATCGTCAGGACACTTCCCGTGGGCTCTGGGTCCTAGAGGTTGCAAAGATGTAGTTACTGTGGACCGTACTCAATCTCCACCCGGTCCTTTGGCCGTTTTCTCGGGATGTAGGTTGTTGTTGTATTTGCTCTATAGAGTCCAATGACCTGAATGTAATCCTTCAAAATTCGGGATCACCTACGATGCGAAAGGACCAGTGTGGTCATTTGTGTGGTCATTTATGCATAACTCGCAGTGAGTACGATTGATTGACTTCTATAAATACTGCAGTTGAACGAGTAGGTACGAGATATCTAGTCAAGAGAATAGTTCAATTCTAAATTTTAGACATACAGGCATCATGGAAGGAACCAACGAAAAAGAAAAGCTGGAACAATCAAGCGAACCAAACCTTCTACGACTAGCTGTAGTTCTCCACCAGCCAACCACGCAAATCACCGATAGTAGGATACTCCAAAAACAACCCACCGCTGACCTGCACTCCTAGGTCATCACGGAACTTCTCAGCAATGACCAGGCTCATCAGACTATCGACACCCAAGCTGGCAAAGCTCGCCTCATCGACAAGGTCTTCCTCATCAATCGCCGTTTCATCAGCAATGAGTCGTATAGCCTTGACAGCGATACCCTCACCCTCACCGGCATCGATATCAGCGACGGGAGCAACGGGAGCAGGGAGTTTCTTTGCAACTGGCTCTGTGGGGGTTGGTGGCTCGGAAGCTTCACTCTTCGCGGCACTCGGTGTCCACATTGGCTCTATTGGTGTAGATGCACCTGAGGATGTGCTGGAAGCCAGCTGGGCTGGCTGCGGCGCGGACTTGGGCATGATAGCCTCTGCAGCTGGCTTGGGCGCGGGGGCTGGCAGCGGCTTTGGTTGTGCCGACGCTTTGGAAGAGCTGTTGGCCTGGCCAGCGTCAGGAGGCGAGAAGAAACGGTTGAGGAGGATGCGTGGGTATTGCCGGAACGTGATCCCTCCGACCATCCCCACAATGGAATCATTCTGCATGATGTAGACATCGCCCATGAAGACAGTGGGGTCCTCCGCAGTAGGCATCATCTTCACATAGGACCGATATTTCTCGCCAGCCTCAAGCTTGGTAGCGAATCGCATGGACTTCCAACCGGGAGTCACACAGAAGTTGCCCTGAGTGTCCATGGCATCAGAGCAATTCATGACAAATCCAGCCAGATGTGCGACGCTGTCGATGTACTGTGGTGGTATCGTCCATGAACCGGCCTTCTCGTGAGAGAGAGTTACTTCAGCGAATGCTTCAAGCCCATTGAGAACGACAGATTGCATGCCACGATACTTGGAGGCGTAGTCGACTAGGTTGTTGGCAAACAGGCGATAAGCCATGTTGTGCGAGAAACGCGTTGCCTCGCCCCTGACGGACATCTGCTCCAAGGCTTCGATC
The DNA here is from genome assembly GCA_038088545.1 of Diaporthe humulicola. Classification (NCBI taxonomy): domain Eukaryota; kingdom Fungi; phylum Ascomycota; class Sordariomycetes; order Diaporthales; family Diaporthaceae; genus Diaporthe; species Diaporthe humulicola. Next base: position 59,192 of record JBBWSL010000102.1, read on the forward strand.
CTGCTCTGGATCAGGTGCGCCATGGGGGTCCAAGAGTCAAGCCAAGCTTTGGCATCGCCGAAGTACAGCTCCGCGCTTGCGAAGGGATCTTCGACATCCCCTGAAGGCGTGACATTGTACCATTTGAGGTGTGCGACGCCAGAGTCCATGTCGGGGATTTCAGCAGAGACGCGGAACAGTTGTGGTGTCTTGATGTACTTCTGGGACACGAGGCCCTTGAGGACATTCAAGTTGCGCATATCCATGTCAACCTTTGCTGCATCAGGCTTCATTTTCTTGTAGAGATAGTCGCCAAGAGTGTACGCGAGATCAGCGTGGATGGACTGAGTTTTGTCAGTGGATTAGTCTCTCAGCTTTGGGGCAACACGCAAAAACGTACCGAAGTCACAACACCACACCCATTCATACTATGTCCGTGGGCAGCATCGAAGAAGTCCCTCTGCATCAAATCTGACTGCATTACCACCTTTCCGGAATCGGCATAAATGCTCTCTTCCAGGATCTGGTGGACAGAAGATGACCTGAGACTCGACTTGGGCAGTGGGGCACTGGATGGCTGGCTCTGGTCCTTATCCTGACCCACATAGAACGTGTTACCCTTGGTAAGACACCAATCTCCCTTGTACTGCATCCAGTAGTTCTTGTCGTTCCATGCGTAGGTAGGCAAATCCAGCAGACGGAGCCTCTTCTCGAACGGGCCGTGGAATTCATTCCAGTTGACATCAACCCCGGCTGAGTGCAATGTTGACAATGATTCGGCGAGAGTCACCCAGTTGCCTTGACCTCTTCGAATGGAGGCCACTGTGATGACCGTGGATGGGATGTTCGCTTTGACGAAGCCCATGCAAACGGGGTGTGGCCCTATCTCGATCCATGCCATTGAGTCCTCAATCATACCCTGCTCCTGGGCGGTACCGAGAGCTCCAACAAAGTCCACGGTCTCGCGAGTTGCGCGACGGACATAATTAGCATTGAGAGTCTTACTATCGCAGACAACCTTGGAGAGCAGAGACGAGACAAACGGAATTTGTGGCTCTCTGAATTCGACAGCCGTCTTTGCTATCGCCTCGAACTCGTCGAGAATTGCGTCCGTCTGAGCCGAATGGAACGCGAAAGCAACCTCAAGGACCTGGCATCGATAACCAGCATCCTTGAGGACCTGCTCCAGCGACTCAATCTCCTCACCCGGTCCACTGAGAACGATCTGCTTTGGCCCGTTGATGCAGGCGATTTCATAGGGAGCACCGACGGCGCTCTTCTGGATCTCGTCAAGTGTGGCCGAGACAGCCATCATTTTGTGGCTGCCGATGCGGCACTTGTTCTCCAGAAGTTGGGCCCTCTTCCCAACCAGGTAAAGGGCATCGCTTGCTGAAAGAACCCCAGCAACGTGCATCGCCGCGTACTCTCCTAAACTGTGCCCGATGACCACGGTAGGTTGGATTCCCAGCAGGTTCCAATATCTAGCAAGTGCTATCTCGATGCTCACCAGAGCAAGCTGCGTCACGACGGGGCTATGAGCGTGATCTTGTGGGAAGCTCCCGTCGACTGCTGGTATGAACGAGGGGAACCCTTGTGACTGCGCCAGAGAGTCAAGATTCTGAATCTGAAACCGATAAAATGGCGAATCGTGATAAAGCTCCAAGTTCATTGATCGGTACGAAGCGCCCTGGCCAGTGAAGGCAAAGGCGATCGGACTCAAACCAGGCGCCGGGATTGGTTTCTGTGAATCGATGGCTGCTAGCTTCGACTCGAGATGTTTCCTGACCACAGCTATGTCCGTGGCACAGACCGTGACACGATAGTTGTGGTGGTGCCGTCGAGCGGTGGTGGTGTACGAAAGACTCCCCAGTGAAGTATCAGGGTGAGCATCGAGGTATGCGATGAGCCTCCTCAGGTTTCCCTCAAGCGACTTTTTGCTCTTGGCAGAGATTGTCACAACATGAGAGGCACGAGGATCACTGGATTCCGGCTCTGGCCTGACTGGAGGCTCTTCGATGGCGATGGAAGTGTTGCCACCGGCGGCACTGAAGTTGTTGACAACAGCCATTCTCTTCTTGCCAGGAACACGGGGCCACGGAGTCTGCTCGAAGGGAATATGCGCATTGCGCTTGGCCATGTCCTTTGGAAACTTGGGCGTCAGGCTGTTCTTGATGCCGACGTGGCGAGGAATGAACTCTTTCTGGAACATAAGCAGTACCTTGAGCAAAGCTGTGATTCCAGCTGCCGACTCGGAGTGGCCAACATTAGACTTGACAGCTCCGATGTAGAGCGGTTGTTTGGGGCTTCGGCGCCGGGTGCCACCTCCAATGGGAGCGAACGTGTCCGTAACAGATTTAATCTCCTCCATATCACCAGCTTGAGTTCCGGTGCCATGCATCTCCACGAAGCCAACATCGAGGGGATCCACACCGGCTCGGTTCATCACTGCCCGGGTCAGCTCTGATTGCGCCTCAGCAAGTGGATGAGTAATAGAAATAGCTTCCGCAGAATGATTAGTAGCGGCAGACAAGATGACACCAAGAATATTGTCATTGTCGGCCTCGGCATCCTCAAGCCTCTTCAAAACAATGGACCCAACGGCATCGGCTCTGCAGTACCCGTCTGCCTCAGAGTCCCAAGTCTTACAAGCATTAGGACCAGTTGTGAGGAAGTGACCTTGACCAAGGCCGGCGAAACCGTCACAGTTGGTCAAGACGTTGACTCCGCCGGCCACAACTGTATCGCAGTCACCAGCCCAGAGAGACGTACAAGCAGCCTATCACGGGTAGAGTCAGTGCTGGTTCATGTGAATAAGTGGTGTGCGATGACAGCAAAACGTACCTGAATTGTTGCCAAGCTCGAAGAGCAGGCTGTGTCGATGCTGAAACTGGGCCCCCAGAAGTTGAAGAAATAGTTGATGCGACCAGGAACGAATGCTCGGCATCCCCCAGGAATATAGTAAGTGGAGACTTCCTGGCCCTGGTTGACTTCTCGGTAGTCATCTGCCGCCTGGCCATAAAATGTTCCCACGCGGTGTACGTGAGTCGAGGCAGTGCGATTGGGGACATACCCAGCTCGCTCGAGAGCCTCGTATGCAGTGACCAGTGCGAGCCGCCCTTGCGGATCAGTTTGCGCGGCTTCTTTTGGCGACACATTGAAAAATGGAGCATCGAACAGGCCTGGCTCATCGATAAAGCAGCCATACTCTGTTGGGCTCTTGTTCAATGATTTGCCAGTGGGGTCAAAGTGAGTTGCGAGGTCAAATCTGTCGGCTGGGATTTTCCGATGCACATCCAGACCCTGCTCCAGGAGCTCCCAGAACTTCTCAGTGTCAGTAGCCCCACCGGGCAGTCTACATGACATACCCACGATGGCGATCTTGGACTGTGCGGGACCTCGTGGGCCTTTGGGGTCCGCATCTGGACTTCTGGAAGCCCACTCGTTCAGATTCCGGGGGGTCGTCTCAAGATTCGGTACTCCATTTAGAGCGACCAAGAGGTCCTTGGTAGCTTGCGACTTGCCGAAGACCGAGACCTGAATAGCGGGCTCAGCCGCCTTAATAAGTTTCTCGACAATACCGTCGACGACGACATCCCATTGGATTGCGTGAGTGAGCAACTCCGCCACTATTGCCTCAAACAGTTCTCCTGCTGTTCCGACTCTGTATGGCTTTCCAGTAGAAGTCGAGAGAACAGGAACGCGAGGCTTCAGCTGGGACTCGAGCATCTCCATATGCTTGGTCCGGACTACGGCCCGCACATTGCTTTGGCCATACACATGTCCTGCATGGCAAAGGCCTCCGTAAACTGGCAAGTTTACGTATTGTCTATCGCGGAAGAAGTCGTGATCGCGGAACAAGACCTTCAGCCTCGAAGGTGGTCCGCTAATGGTCACCGATGCTTTGCTCAGAGCACTAACAAAAATCTTGCCCGATTCGGGAATGCTCTGCATACCCAGTAAGACATTCTGTCAATCGAAGCATCAGAGGGGATAAAGAGAACTCACCTCCTTCTCGCGATGAGCTTCTAGCTCTCTCTGAACGTCGTCGGGCGAAATACCGGGTATGACAGCTGCCCACGTGTCTGGTGAGGCGCCAGAAAGGTCGCGTGGCTCGAGGTTCTCCGATACTTCATCCACATGGACGCCTAGCCGGAAGGCTATCCTCACGACTTCTGCAGCCACCGAAGGGAGTTCGGCCAGAGTGGGAGCAAGTGAGACTGCCGCAGTGGCCAAGAGCCCTGTGCCTAGGCCGCTGAGGTTGGCGTTGGCGGGGTCTATAGTGAACTCATCTGGGTGTTCCTCAAAGTATCTGGATGTATCTAAGCGATTGAACTATGGATAATTTCACATGAACGAATGAACTTTGGTCACGTACCCTATGAGGATTGAAAGCTGAAGGACGCAGAGAAGGACGCCCTCGACTGAACCGCAAAGTGGGCCTTTGCGAAGCTGAGGATGATCGGCGAGATTAAATACACTTTCGAAAGGAGGGAATAAGGCTCTCTGAGCAGAAGAGATCAGCCGCAACTCGTCTCTGATGGCAGACGTTGCATCATCAATAAACCGTGCTAGGAGCGGATGGCCCCTGTCCTTGCTCCGAGTCGTAAGTCCACGGTACAGGTCCTGTAGATCGTCATTAGGAAATTGGTTATCGAAGTAGAGGAGCTTCATATTGAAAAGTATGTAAGTGAACCAAGTCAGAGAAGTCTGTCTGGTAGGTCTGTCTGGTATCTCGAAAGTGAGGCTTGGACAGAATTCTCTCAGGAGACTTGGTTTACCGGCATGGAAAGACAGCCGACTAGATGTGTTGGCAGAAGGAAGGATGCCTTTGAAAATACTGCACTGGTCATCAAGTCTGAAGTAGTTTATGTTATATCGTGAAGCAACAAGACATAAAGCAGAAGGTTCAAATGCCGTGATAAGGTGAAACCACGCACCAAAATGGCTGATCTTCTTGTCTTCGGTAATTATGACTGTAATAAACATGGCCTCGGCACGGCCCTATTGACTGAACACAATCAGTCAATATCGATAACTATGCTCCGGTACGGGAGCATAGTAACGCCGTACTCAAATCGGACTGCGAACAATCCGCTCACCGATGCGTCCGGGCACCCAGCCCCACATCCCCAAATCAGAGATGCATCGCGCTGGTGTCAGGTCGAGACCTTTGCCCTGCGGCTGAGAACAGACACTGCAGTCAAGCATTCCATAGATCTGTGGCTGATGAATATTTCTACGGTGGTCCATAATTATTCTTACAGAGCTAAGGAGATTTTGGTGTCCAACTGTTTGCTCAACCAGTGGATTGTAGCCACCGGCGCATCAGAGCGACAACAAGCTGCATCTGGTAAATAATAGTAATCTGAACCAAATCAGGAGCTGCGGGACTGAGATAACGTATTTGATTCAAGTCAGAGTACTGCGGTAACTTTCGTGACGAATATCGTGGGCAAACATTAAAGCCTGTCTGCAGAAAAAGTCTTCCTTTCGCATATATCAAATAGAAATATCACATCACTGCAACAACACCTATCATAAGTTTGGACACAGAGGTGACATATACCATGAAGATTTTCAGCTTGAAGGAAACATTCTATTCGTGCTTGCAATACGGTTTCTCCACGGTAACTTACCTGCTAGGACCAGGAAGCCTGGAGTTTGCCGCCAGCTTCAAAAATCAAACCAAGTACAGTGTAACGAACGGACATTACGTGTTCATAGCTTAGCAGATCCCACCCCCGGGGATCAAAATATGCACCCCAGTGAGAAGACCTGGGACGTCACAGCCAACAGAAGTAACCCAATATCGAGCACAATCCTGGTCCTTGCTGTCAAAGCGGATGGAAAATGAACAATGCCTACCTGTCAACCGAACGAGAAGACTCATCAGCCATGTCGATCGTACAGATCGAAACTTACTGGAGTTCAGATGAGTATTCTTTACGACATGGCCTCTATCAAGCACAAGAGGATCAGGATTTTCCACTGAGGCCGTGTGATAGATCTCTACCCTGCGTGATGGCGGTTGTAGGATGAGGAGGCATCGACAAGTGGAAGAAAGGATTTTCCGTACTGGGTCCTACCACTTTCTGTGGATCCAGTCCTGGCTTACATGCATGATCGAAGAGGTCTTTTGCCACGCTATAGTTGACACCTTCACTGAAGCCCATGCCTTGCGGGGTGGCGCCCTATCATTTCTTGGCCCCAAACCCGGATCTTGGTACTCCGTGTGATGTATGAGTGTGCTATTGTCCCTGCAGAGCTCTCCCCTGTTCAACGCGCTTAGCCTCGTGGCGACATGCGATGTTGAGATTCCCAGGTCTTTTGCGGTGGCGCTTATTACGTTGTGGGAACAACTATCGGGCCCCGAGCCACCCACAAAGACCTCTCTAGATGCTGAGACCCACGATATCTGCAGAGTTCCCGTTGCTGTGCACGCATTGACAAAGCGATGCTTGACACATGCCACAGTCTACGGGATTCCGATGCTACCGCTTATCACCCTCGACTGGACAAGGCTGGAGGTCCAAAACGGACTTGATTCTGCTTCTCGGGTAATTCTTAGCCAATGGATTTGCTGAAATCATCAAGCCCCGAAACGATCGTGCAGTGGCGTGAAGTGATACCCGTTCACGTCAGACCTGTACTATTGTTGGCACTTCACAACGTGTGTACGGTATTGTCAACATGGTTCAAGTGCTCATACAGAGCTTGTCCGATCATACTTAAATGTCCGAAATTCACGGAAGTCCATAGTCACGGTTTCCTACATAAATACAACCCCCTCTTCCCTCCACTTCGACATATCATTTGCAACATCCCAAACATCTATACCCACATATCAATACAACTTCCATTTGCTACGACCAAAGTTTACATTCTTCGTTGTGCAAGCTTTCTTCGAGCCATACTCTAAACTCGACTACCTAACACTCATAATGGCCAAAGTGGGAGAAGGCGGCTACCGCCAAATCAACAAATCCCTGAACATCTGTGCCTTCGAGGACTACCTTACTAGTCAGATGTCCAATCTTCCATTTATTCCAGACGTGGAGCAAATAAGTCCTCGCGTTATAAGGGTTCTTGGCCAAAACCCAGGAAAGGTAAGCAACATACGACATCTACCGGCCCAATAAGCGGAAGTTGAGCACAGCTAACAACACCAATCAGTTCACGCTTCAAGGAACCAACACATACATCATAGGCACAGGCTCTGAGAGATTGATAGTCGACACCAGCCAGGGAATTCAAGGCTGGGCTGATTTGATCGAGACCACACTATCTGATATGGGGTTTACTTTATCACACGTGCTCCTCACACATTGGCACGGAGACCACAGCCTCGGAGTCCCACAATTAATTGCCCTCTACCCAGACCTTGTGGGCAGAATCTACAAACACTCTCCCGACCGGGACCAGCAGCCAATTATCGACGGCCAGATATTCCATGTTGAGGGCGCCACGGTGCGCGCCGTGCATACTCCCGGTCACTCCCATGATCACATGTGCTTTATAGTGGAGGAGGACAACGCCATGCTCACAGGTGACAACATCTTGGGTCACGGGAGTACCGCCGTTGAGGAGATGAGTACGTATATGAAGACATTGAGGAAGATGCAGGCCCATGACTGCCAGATTGGGTATCCCGCACATGGAACGGTGATCAAGGATTTGCGGACGAAGATTACGGGGGAGCTGGCACAAAAGATTAGAAGGGAGCGCCAAGTGCTGCGTGCGCTGGAACAGGCCAAGACACGGGACAGGTTGGCCGGCAAGGACAAGCCTCAGGGTCTCACCATATCTGAGCTCGTCAGTGCTATCCATGGCCGTGGACTGGATGAGGAGGTCAGAAAATTGGCAGTGGAGCCCTTTATTGACGAGGTACTTCGGAAGCTTGCGGAAGATGGAGCGGTGGCTTTCAGGTTGAGGGGGGGAAAGAAGAAGTGGTCCACGTTGTGAAGAAGACTGGTTGCACATCGAGTGGAGTTAGGGCTATTCATACCAACGTTGCATTTCCTATTCATTGAATTCAACCAACTTGATTCTGTATGAGATCAAAAAAGCATATCTCAACATGAATAATGATTTGGGAACAGTGATTTAAGCTTGAAAAGTAGATCAAATAGGTTTCAAGGGAACTTTAAATCTCTACATTTGGTAAGTTACGATGGCAGTGCTTCTGATGTGTTGTATACATATGCTTAATTGGAGCCTGACTCGGGCTTCTAATAACGATGCATCATAAAATTGGTTGCATATTCGAGCTGCGTCTACACTGGAAATATGCGGACGCCCTGATTCTGGGGTGTGGCAAAAATTGAGCGATATCGCAACCAATCATTCCAGAGTATTTTTGAAAGGTCGTGCAGCTGGAGTGATGGTACCTAGGTAGGCACCGTCTCTTGAACACCAGCGTGAGCTAGTGTTGTAAGAGATTGATGTCTGTATCAAATGACTTGATTCGAGATTAGAAATCATTACATGTAATGCTATTTTACACGCAGTAATCAGATGATCCATTATCATCTCTTCCAGCCTCGTTCATTAATGCTAAAAGCCTACTCGGTGAACGGAGAATCGAATGTTCTCAGGGTTGCCTGGAGGATCTCACAACAGGGCATGGTCTGGTTTACACACAAACCAATGTGAAGGTCTTTAAAGTGGTGCACGCGCCACTGGTCGATTTAGCATAGAATCCACCGCTGGTCAGGAAATCGATGATTGCTATGTTAAAGATACCACACCAGCGAAGCCAGTCCCGGTGTTTCTTTCGGTGCCCGAAAAAGGCTAAATCACACGCTCACAGACACTTGATACAGGTCAAATTTGGGGCAGGGTCTGCTCTCATCAGCGAGTTCTGGTGTTAGATGGATACATACCTATGCACATGTCCCAGGCAAACCCAGCGATCTGATCAATATTAGGTCTGTGCTAATGCTGAATGCCGGACCCGATGAGTTGGGCGGAGTAATGTATCGCATTGCATAACGCTGGCCGCTTCATCAACTCCGGGCGTCATCCTTTACAACTACAATGACCTCGAGAAGACGAATCTTCTTCTTTGATAAGATGTATAGCTTTCCACACTAATTATCTTGCCATCTTACCAATGTCATTGATCATTCTTGCTGGCCACGTACTGCCGGAAGTCCATACACAAAATGGCCATTGACAGCAGCCCCTCAATCTCTGTCCACATAACAATTACAATTGAACCCTCAAACAATGAAGCTTTTTTGGAGGCTTTGAGACCGACATTCGAGGCAGCGACCAGAGAGCCTCTGAATACTTCCATGGAGGTTTTCCAACATGCGAATACACCTGGTGTCTTCCGAATAGTGGAGAACTGGAATGCAAGCATCGATTACATGATGAATGTGAGAAGCCTATGTCAACACGGAGAGTTTAGCTCAGGCCCCACCCCTTCTGACGCGGATGAACAGGTTCAAAGGAATAAGGATTACTACAAACCTTATTTTGCGGCAACTGAGCCCATGTATTTGAAACCGCTTGAAGCAACAGTCTACAGCCGTTTCCCAGGAAAGCAATGGAAGAGCAACAAGGAGAATCAGTACTGAGGCCCTAGCTGCATATTCCACAGATAGACTACCATGCAGTATACAGCGCTATACCGATTATTTGCCTGCCATCGTTCTGGCCCTAGTCCCTCAGGCTATGTGTTGGTGACACTGCGGACATTTTGAACTTGACTGAGTACATGTTGCTGTATGCATTCTTGTCATCATTATAATTGTGTAGTATGAAGGTTGATTGTAGCATGTTATTGGCGAAATCGACCGAACCTACTAATTTAATACACCACTGTACTCCCCGAAGTTGCTAGAACCCATTGTACAGGAAGTTCATCGACGCATTACTACCAACTACGCCAATGCGACTTAATGCGCGCCGGTGGACCCGAGGAGCATTGATTTCATGTTACACCAAACAATTCAGCGATTTTTTTATTCAACTGCATTCCCAAGAATCTCGCATTGCTAGTGATCCTGCTTTGCATTCGCTGCCTCGTTTTCCAACAAGAAATCCTGACTTTACGTGTAAATAGATTCATGCCTTTCGTGGAATAAAAAAAAAGCGTGATGATCAGGTTGACTACATTTCCAAAGCAGTGGCTATTTCCATACGTGTCTCAGATGTGTGGACATCAGATTTCCCTACGGAGTATCCCCTCAGCCTCGGAGTAACGTCCATGCATTAGTTTTCCGCACAAACGAGCATGGCAGCATTGACCACCCGGGCCGTCAGTAGCAGAAATAGGGCGGCTTAGAGCGTTGAGAGAATTCATTGACAAGTTTGTTTCATGATACTCGTATGTTTATCCGTCTCGGGTTGAGAACTTTACAAATCAGATTCGATTGGTCACTGGGACTGCTTGAGTAGGGTCAGGGCTAGTCGTGTCTGACTTAGTTCCCTCGACAGTCCATGGATTCATGGGCGACCTTCCATTTGGAATGTAAATTATTTACATTGTAGACCACAATTGGCCTATAGGTGGAGGGCTTACTGCGCTATTGAAGAGTACTCGTCCTCAGAGTTGAGAAAGGACATTTGGTCTGTAGGCAGAGTCATGACACATCTTAAAAAGACGACTAACTTGTTGGGTTTGCGTGTAGTGTCTCACATCAATGGTCGTGGTCCTCTTTGATCTCTTGAATGTATTGAGCTAGAAGGTCTACGTGAGTCGACGACTGTTTGCCTGTCAGCTGCGAACACAGCATCTCCGCCGCCCCCTGGATTTAGTTTGCAAGCCCCGAACTCTGTTCAAGCGAGCTTTCGTCCCACGGCATTTCTGATTTCTGATGCCGGCTCACAGCCGCAAGATGACAAACCTAAAACTCCTTTCTCCGACATCTGGCCTGATTGACTTGCGATTACAGTACTCAGTCACGTACTATCTTCTTTATTATATCGTACGTTCCCACACCACTATTCGGGGACTTCGCCGATGAGGGAAGAGGTTGCTTGGCGCGGATATTCGAATTGTGCATATAAATAATAGAAGCCTTGAGCTGCATGAAAGCGATTCAGAAGCATCAATAAATTCAATTTACCAACACCTAATTATACACTTCTCACTGAATACATCGCGAGAAGAATCCATTTTCAGAGCATTCTATTCATCGCCACATCCAAGATGAGTACACAGACGATGACAACGTCCTCCCAGATTCGCCTTGGGCCCCAGCACTTAGGGATGTGTCCTGGTATCAAATCATCCGCCTCTGGGACGATCGACACTGCAAACCGACTGCTGCAAAAGAACCATGATGAGTGCCACATATTCTGGAGGGACTTTGCCGGGCACAACCACACGGTACACAACGTCCTGACGCGATTGGCCATCGGTGCGGATTCCGCCGACCTCGAGTCCGGATATGTCGACAATAATCGTGATCGGCGCCCGATGCCACCACTCGATGAGAAAGTCATCTGTGAGCTGGGGACTGAAGATGGTTTTTATCGCCATCTCGGCCAACTCGGCGACTACACAAACTACATGGTGTTTTTTGAGCGCGAGATTGAGCGCAAAGGCTGGAAGGAGGTCATTCAAGAGTACTGCTTTGGGCGTACCCGCAACGCGGATGTGCTGCTCGCACGCATGTTTGATGGCGCCTTCCACCCTATCATCCACCTCGGCCTAGGAGTTGAGTTCGAGCAGCCCAGCATCGTGGCCGAAGCCCTCGCACAGGCCGCTACTGACATAAGCTTCGATGTTGATGTCTTCTTCCTCGATGCCGAAAAGTTCGCACGCGAGGCCGGCCCACCACCTGCACAGCCCCGGCCACTCGTAGAGCTCTACGACGAGGCGCATGCGAATGAGACCATTCGCAACGCAGCGCGCTGGGAAGATTTCCAATGGAAGATGAAGAACGGCGTGATAGGTCGCGCGGGCCAGGAGATCGCAGCACTAGCTGCACAGTTCCGCGTCGAACCCGCCACACTGGAGCGCCGCACGGCTGAGATGATCAGCTGCTCCGCCTATCTCGCATGCGCTCCGCAGCGACCAGGCAAAGCGCGCCGCATCGACTTTTTCTATATGCACGACGTGACCAGCTCCATCTTCCTTACTGTGCTGGCGCGTCAGCCGTGGATCCGAATGGAGGACCGTGTGCGTATGGTCGAGTGGAAGGCTCGCCTTGACTTGGTCTGGTACGGTACTTGCGGCACTCCTAAGCTTCATCTCAAAGAGATCGAGGGCTACAAGGCTGGGCCGAGTGCGGGCTGGACCTGGGAGAAGATGTTTGATGTCCTCAGGGGCTTGCACGACGACGGCCATGTGGCCAAGTTTGCAAGGGCGCTCAAGAATGGCGAGGAGGTGTCACGGCAGTTCGAAAGCGGAGCCAACTCGTTGGATTTCCCTGTCAAGGGAGATATGTGGCTCAATCTGGCCCGTATGGCATACGATATCACACTTGGTGTGCCTGAAGAGAAAAAGTGGACACCTTTTGTTGGTTTCGATGTGCAATGGGAAAATGTTCCTGACTTGTAAGGATGATTGTTTGTTTTGGTTAGTGAAATTAGAGACTCAAGGACCATTGTCTCGGATAGTATGTAGGATTTAGTATTCATGGAAGTCTCGTTCTTCTTGATCTTGTGTTTTATGCTAACCATAGAACTGGGTCTAATCAAATTATACAGCTTTGTAACACATTCATTTTTGCATAAAAGTTTGCGAAGTCTACCTGCAGAACGAAAGTGCTTGGACTACAGGGGCACATAACAAGAAACTCAAGCATAGGTGAGTCAACAATATGTCTTGCAGTGAATGTCTCTTCTCAAAAGCTTGTCTCAGGTACAAAAGCAAGTCTTCTAGCCATGTCACATGCACTTGATGCAAATTCGGCATCGCCGTCTACGTGCGCCAGGAAGAAGATACTGGTTTGTAACTTCGGAGAGTGGCAGGCCAGATAAGTCATAAACCCAATTCTCCGGATACCAATTAGTGAGAATGGTATATTCTTCTTAGTCTAAGTTTACAGAAGGGGTAGTATCGAATTATCATTATGCAGCAGAGAAATATTGGATGAACGTAATGCTTTCATTTTGATAACTCCGATGGCCGCTGAACGTTGCCGGGTGAAACGGAGGGCGTTTGTATCAGCACTCATTCGTTCCGAAAACGAGCAAATGTGCGCAATGCGAGCAGAACGATCGGTTACTGTGATATACTGACCAATACGAGCACTGAGCCTTGGGTATTAATACCACCCATCCGTCATGTCCTCGTTTGAGAATGTACATCTCCATCTACATACCAACTCGGTCCAAAGAAACAGCCCACCATTAGAAACTCAACCGCTGCGTCAATTGCAGAGCGCGTTGTAAAAGCACCAATCATTCAATATGGCCATCAGCAAAACCATTGTTCTAGTCACCGGTAAGTTTGTCCGTGCTGGAGTATTCGTGAAACGGTGAGTGTCAAAGAATCACATAATGACACACCTGTTAGGTGCAAACAGCGGTATTGGATATGAGACAGTTATCGCTCTCGCCCAGGTGTCGCCGAACTACCATGTCTTGATCGGCACTCGGTCCCTAGAGAAAGGTCAAAAGGCGCTGAAGGACGCCATTGCGGCGGATAGGTCACTGGAGGACCGTATTGAACTCATCCAGATCAACATAATTGACATGGGGTCGATCGAGGCTGCTAAGAAGGAGATCGAGAGAAAGTTTGGCAAGTTGGACGTTTTGGTCAACAACGCAGGCATTATCGTACACCGTCCCGACGTCGACACGCTCAGCAGCCTCCGAGAGCATCTCGGAACGAACACGGTCGGCACAGCAATTTGTACTGAGGTGTTCGAGCCCTTGCTCAGGAAATCCTCGAGCCCGCGCTTGATTAATGTCTCATCGGATCAGGGCTCAATCACCATGCGGTTGGATAAAAATGGGAAGTGGTATAAAATCCAGGCTGACGGCTACCGTGTAAGTAAGGCCGCCTTGAACATGTTGACGGCATGCCAAAAGGTGAACTTCGAAGAGTGGGGCTGCAAGGTCTGTGCCTTTAATCCGGGATTGTGTGTCACAAACTTGACGGGAGAGGCCGGCCGCGAGGTGCGCATCCAGCACGGTGCCAGAAATGCTAAGGATGCTGCGTACGCTCTTGTGGATATTATCACAGGAAGAAGAGACACAGACGTCGACAAGTTTGGCAAGGAGTCTGGAATTCTCGATCTTGACGGAGATGTACTGCCTTGGTAAATTGGATTTGTAGATTGCTGTTCACTGTCTGTATTTTTCATCTTGTAATCATAAAGAGCTTTTGCCTTTCCTTTTCAATGGATTAATCGGTCTGCGCTTGACTTCTGTGATGTAGCTGCAGAATCAGTTCCCTCTTACTTCTTTAACCCACGAGGCCAACAGTGACTGCAATAGATTAATTACCTCAGCCGATACTCGGTCGAGCTTAAACGAGGCATGTCAACCTTCCACTTCAGCAAGTTGAGAGCATGAGTCTTGAAATGGGAGGATTGCACAGTGCTTATAGTACCCACAAGGCTTATAAAAGTTCAAATAGGTAGAGATGGACAAGAGCTACTATGGATATCACGCACGGGGAACCCCTTATTTTCCCAACCAGGATCCTGACAATTTTCCGTAGAGCACAATTCCATCTCGGTCTTGAATGCAGATCCACACGCTCCCCCCTCACTACTGCCCTAGATCTCTGATAAATCTTTCTCCCATAGACGTTCTCAGCCCAACATAGGAAGATATCGGTGTAAGAAGGGGAAATAATGCCTCAAGATCCCGAAAAAGGCCAGCATGGGGAGTTTCTTCGGAAACTTTGCACTACCTCCAATATTATTCACGCTCACATCCCGCATGTCGTAGCGGCCTTCAGGATCGTCGGTTGCTTCAATCATGGCCGCCGCCAAATCGAGGTAGGAAACGAAGGTCTCTTGCTCCTTGAGGTTCAGCTTGTGGCCGCGTTGTTTGTCCTTGACCAGGCCCCCCGGCTTGACAAAGATACTGGTCAGCCAGGACTCTTCAGCGCGAAGCAGTTCCTCCTGCACGCGAAGATCGGCGTAGACATTGGAGTTGGCATGTGTCACAATCCAGTGCATCGGCCCAGCCAGGTTGCCACACATCCACGGCTCGAGACTGGCTGACGACAGAACGGTGATCTTGGGCATCCTGGTGGAAGGGTCCTCAGCGCGGATCTGCTTCAGCGCCGCCAACAGCGTTCGCGCTGTGTCTTGTGCCACCCGGACGCGCGGGATGTTGTCGTTCATGGTAACGGCGAGCATGACCGCACGGCAGCCGCGGACGCACTGCTTAAACACATCCACGTTGTCGATTTGGCCCTCGAAGATCTTGATCCGGCCCGTTTCGACCGCCTTAGGGAACATGCCCCTTAGCTTAGCTTCATTTCGGCAGTAGGCGTGGATTGTGGTGCCTTGCAAAGCAAGCAGAACTTCAATGAGTGAGCTTCCGCAGTTGCCAGTGGCACCGAAGACTGCGTAGGTGGCCATTTAGTTGCTCTTGTCTCTATGTGAGATGAGAATGTGGGCTTGTGCGACAATGTGAGCGGCTTTTTCGTTCATTGCCATTTCAAGGCTTGAAGAAAGATGGGTAGGTGCTGAAACACTTAAACACAACCCGAAGAGATCGCGTTTGGGCGTTGCGCACCATCCTCAAGGCGGACGGCGAGATGCTCCGCGGCATATCGGACAGAAGACGAGTCCGGAGAAATGTATCGGGAGCATCTGTTCGGTGAGCGGAGGAGATGGTAACTGCCGCCTGGACTTCAGGCCAATTTCATCTCCGAGCTCTGAACGGCGCCGGATGGCAGAACCGCTACGAGATCGGATGAGATGAGATTGTATGTGCTGTATTACTTTCGGCACCTCCCAGCCGACATGATTACAGAGCTGCGGCGTGGAATGTGAAGCATGCAAAAGGAACGATCATACTAGCATCATTCATTTATAGCGAACTCGACAACACGTATATTCACACGATCCGACTTTTTAAGTGGTCATAACGCCAATGCATTATATGAATTTCCTGCTGAATGAGAGAAATCTCGAAGGCTTTTTTATCTACTAGCTGCAATACTGAAATGGTATATAGCTTGCATGAATGAACCTTTTTGAATAGTTCGGTGTCCGATGATATCATTGAAAATCCCAATTATATTGGAACAAGCAGAATATGGCGCCAGACATGCACCTGCAGTGATACCGAACTCCGGCAGCTTCGTTCAATATATAGCTGGAGCATTTCTCATATCACATACAACGATTTCTAAAGCATAAGTAGATTCCCAATAAACTAACTCCTCGTTGACGTCCAAGACCATAAAGCAAGAAAATAAATCTTCAACCATCATCACCTCACTGAACACTCATCATGGCCATTAAGACCAGGCTCCCAGCACCCATCTTTGTCGACACAAGCTATGGCCGACTGGCTGTTCGCTCAGAAGGCTCTGGCAGCCTGCCTCCGGTCCTCTGCATCCATGGCAACTCCTCGAGCTCTGACATCTTCCGCCATGTACTCCAGAGCAAGATCGCATCCACCCGCCGCGTGCTGTCGCTCGACCTCCCAGGTCACGGCCAGTCCAGCGACGCCGCGGACCCTGAACGCACCTACACGATGCCGGGCTACGCTAAGGCGGCAGTCGAGGTCCTGGAGAAGCTTGAGATTAAGGAGGTTGTTGTGGTCGGCTGGTCCCTTGGGGGTCACATCGGGACCGAGATGCTGCCCCTGTTCCCAGGCACAAAGGGCCTGATGATGATCGGGTCGCTGCTGGTTGGGCTCTGGGACGCACCCCTTGACGACGAACGCACCAGGTGGAACATGCGCCAGGATCTCACGGATGAGGACCTGACCAATTTCGCCAAGGTCGGCACCGGTGGCCCGTTCGAGCAGTGGATGGCTGACGCCGCCATCCGGACCGACAGCAAGGCGCGCAGGGTGCTCTTCCAGAACCTTGGATATGGAGACTGCTCCAACCAGCAGAATCTGATTGCTGAGACCAAGGTGCCAACTGCCGTTGTCATCGGCAGCGATGAGCCACATCTCGACAACAACATGATCAAGGGCCTCAAGTATGGCAACCTCTGGGACGGCAAGTGCATTGAGATCGCCGGTGGCCAGCACTGCCCAGTGTGGGAGAAGCCGAACGAGTTCATTCCCGTCCTGGAGAGGTTCTTGGTAGATGTCTCTGCGTAGATACTTCACAGCCGAGTCTCCTTGTATCGCAGTGTGTGCTTGGTCAACTGGTAGAGCTGGAGAAATCAGGTGTAGAGATTTTGATAGATAGGGATATAAAGTTGCATTAGCCCAGTGACTCCGGGCTCTACCATATCATAGTGGATACCTCTCTTCTTCATTTGATGCTAAATTACGTTCTTTGCGACGCGATCCGTATGTACGGAGGCCCCGGTGCATGTGCCTATGAAGAATGCCGCTCGGGACTGATTTATGCTTCTCATCCAACGGCGGCAAAGCTTCAGAATAGCTTTACGCAATCTTTTAAGCCGGAGGATTAGGCTGAGTTTTTGATTACTGGTAATTCAATAGAAGGTTGATTAGGCCTGGCAGCAATGAAGATGATCATTTACTTTCGTGGCAGAATTTTGAAATTTCTTGAAAACGGTGGAACTTGCTCGCTAGGTTTTCGTGTTGTTAACATGCCCTAGCCTAGACGGGAACGTGTATTCGTCTTATGAAGGTCATCTCTATAACACCCCGAACTCTTTAGTGAATAGAGACTATGCGTGGCTAATACTAGCTTCTTCTAACACATACAGCCGTATTGTGCATGAATCTAGAGTCAGATCTTGGTCTCGGTTCTAGATATGACTAGGTATATTGGAAATTGCGGACTGGCGACTGAGACCGGCACGCCCAAGTGAGGCCACTGTCTGCCAGCATCCAAGCAGCCAACTGAGTTGCCGTGTTTTCAGCGAAAAGTAGGTCCTTGGTACTCGAACACATATTTGAATTTACTTCAAGAAGCCCATTTCCCGCCATTTGCTCACATACAACCTTGTGGTAGCCTCACTGACCGGGCCCACCCGAGCCAAGGTAGACGAATGCTCCCTCGCGTTAGCCGTGCCCATCAGCAAGCCGCCACAGCTCATACGCGTGAAGTTGCCGTCAAGGAAGTCGGTCAACAAATACGCTGGATTGGCACCATCTGCACCGTTATCCGCCTTGACGGGCCACTCGCGCACGCGGCGCACCCATTCACCAAATGGGATCACGTCTGTGATGTCCAACGCGTCGGCGAGCGTGGCAATCATGTCGACCCAATGCTGACGCACCGGGTTCTCGATGTGGTAGATGGGGTGCAGGCGCACCTGATCGGGCTGCAGGAGGATGTCCACCAGAGTATCGGCCATGTCATTGACGGGTGTCCAGCCGAGGGTGCCGCTGAAGTCTGGCAGAGCCCGCAAGGTCTGCGAGGACTTGACCAGGAACGAAACGTGCTCGGTCGGGTTCCAGTAACCGTTGAGCGAGCTTCCCGCGATCTGGCCTAGGCGCACGGCTGTGGCGCGGAACCGGTCTGGGTACTGGTGCAGCGTGGCATCCAAAAGCCGTTCGCATGTGTACTTGGCGTCGCCGTAGCCAGTGGATAGCACGCTCTCCACGGGTACACGCACCTCAGGTACGGCAGGACGCTGTTGAGAGTGGCTCTGGAGCGGGTGGTGGCCCACCGTAGCGATGGAAGAGATGAATTCGAACGTTACTGGTCTCTTCGCGCCGGCCTCCCAGCGGCGCACTGAGATGTCGCGCGCGAGGCCGACCAGGTTCATCATGATCCTTAGCTGGGGTTCGAAACGCTTGACGGGCCACTTGGAGTGCATTAGCCAAGCATTGTGCACGATGTCTGTCACGTTCTCTGCCAGGTCGGTATATACGTCCTCTGGCAGGCCGAGGTTGGGCTTGGACAGGTCCGCCTCGATGACGTCTATCTTTTCCATGACAGCTTCTTCGTCTGCAGAGATTCCCGTACCCTTATTGAGGAGGGACTGCCATTGTCTTTGGCGTGCTTCCTGCTTGTTGTTGCGGCGGTTGAGGCACACGACGCGTGTTACATCGGGACGGGCCAGTGCTTTGGCAACAAGATGCGACCCAAGACCACCTGTGGCACCTGTGATCAAGATACAATTTCCGGTTGGTTCCGCATGTGGGTGGCGAGAATGGGAGACAGAAGACACCAGGGACGTGTCCCAGCCAGCCGCCAGCTCGGAGACGTATCCAGCGATGACTCTCTCGCGATCTTCACATTCGCGCGAGACCCCTTTCCTATTCTGGGTGGCGAGAGCAGCTCGAGATGGAGCAGGGACACCTGCACACCTAGAATACGAACACATCTCAGAATCTCTCGTTGAATAAATAAATTGCAATAACTATATAAATGGGGAAGAGAAAGAATAATTTCCAACTTACCGACTCTCCGGGTCTGCCGCAGCGATAATGAACTTCCATATTTTGCTCTCCTCACTCGCACCATCGATCCAGTCCACATGTCCGTAGCCACTGGCCTGGAGGTCAGCCTCCCACCTCTCCTCGTGCGCGACGACATGCGGCCGGCCGTCGTTGTACATCCACCAGCCCTCGAACAGGCCAAACACAATATCCACCCAGTACATGGGGCGTGTCATCTCCACCAGGCAGAGGAAGCCGTCGGGGCGCAATATGTTTCGAATGCAGCGCGTGCTATCCTGAAGCGAAGGAGTCGCGTGCACGGCGTTGCTGGCGACGACCAGGTGCTGCGTGCCGACGAGCTCGGGCGCGGGCTGCTTCTCGATGTCGTGCACCGCGAAGCGCATGAAGGGGTACTGCTTGCCCCACACCTTCCGCGCCTGCGCCACCAGCGAGGGCGACAGGTCTGTGAACGTATACTCGACGGGCAGCCCCAGCTTGGCCAGCAGCGGCACAAGCCGCTTTGTCGTGCCCCCGGTGCCGGCGCCCATCTCGAGGATGCGGAGCGGATGCTCGGCACTGATTATCCCGCCATGTGTCTGGAGGCGGCCGGCCAGACGCGTGAGGAAGTCTTCCATGCCGGTGTATGTGGCTCGGTTGATGGGCCAGTCGCCGTAGAGGCCAGCCGCGAGCTCACGGCCCTGGGCGCTGCCGAAGATGAGCTTCACGCCATCGGTTTCGCCTGACAGAACCCGCGCGAGGTTGGTGCCCGCATAATAGGTCAGTTTGTCCGCCGTCTGCTGGTCGGGGAAGCGAGAACAGAGTTCTTCGTAGATCTGGATGTGCTGTTAGCATTTTGAGAGGTATTTGTGAGGGGAATGTGGTGCAAGGCGATGGATGCGATTGAGGGGAAGGGAGTGTAGATATCAAAAACACTAACATCACAACTGGACTTCGTAGGCAACGGCACTGCTGTACGCGTGATGCTGTCCTCCCCTTCCATCTTGATAACCTGCGTCAAGGTCTCGAGCATACGATATAAGTAAGTCACCAGCTGCTTGTTGGCTGAGCCATGGGCTATGCGATCCAGGCGCTGTCCAGGCTGGGCATCGCGGATTCCGGCCCCGCGCTCCTCAAAGGCTTCCAGAGTCAGTGCCACGGTGAGTTCGTCCTGGAGCGGAAGGGCGTCGGCCACGTAGCGTGTCTGCCCGACCTCGGCGATGCGCTCATCAGTCAGCGCCTTGATCTCTCTGAAGGGCCCCATGACAGCATCGAAGGGCAGCATAGAGGTATGTACTTCCATATCGGCAGCTTGGATCGACGCCGGAGTGTCCTGCCCAGTCCCTACTGACGAGTTGTTGAGGGTGGACATGTCCGAGTCATCGCTGTCGCTCACGTAGGCATCGCCTCCAAGAGTGCTCAGCAGACACTTCATCAGACCGGGTACGTCCACGACTGCCTGGATCTCACTTTCAGGTAGCTTGATCTCAAAGGCAGACTCGAGCTCGTTGATGAGCTCCATGCCAACCAGGGAATCGATACCGAGATCGGCCAGCTCGCTATCCGCCTTGATCTCGTGGGGCTCTAATCCGGAGAGGTCGGCAATTATGGCTTTGACGCGACCAAAGGTCTCACTTCCTGCTCCCGGGGCCTTCGGCGCAGACCTGTCTAATACCTGCTCGGCGGGCGCTGCCACAACGGCAATGGGTTGCTGCTGTGCAACATGGACAGCCTTGATATTTGGCGGCTGAATGGTTTCGGACTTCTCTGGTGCTGCTGCACTAGAAGCCAGCCATCGAGCATCACTCAGCCGACGTAGGAGCTTGCTCATGGCGCTCTTGGGGATCTGAATGTAGGAGATCCCCAGCACCACTTCCAGGAGGGAACCGTCAGCCGCATCGAATACGAAAACATCCGACAGCAGAATCTTGTCAGACGAGCGATGGGTAGTTGCGAAGACGTGCAGCTCCTCCGGCGCAGTGGTCTTGGCTGGCGCTCGGATCCACTGGCCGATACCATTCGCGAGGTAGGCGTCAGTTGTGGAACGATTGGTCATGAAGTTGGCCCATACGCCGGCCACCTGACAGAAGGCATCTGAAAGATGAGGATCAAACCTCAGACCGTCCGGTCCATGCTTTGCCTGGCTGTTCTTGACAGGAACCACCACACCTGCCGCCTCGTTCCCTCGAGCAACCATTTTCCGCAGACCACGATACTCCTCGCCATAATCGACGATCTCGGCAAATACGCGGTAGATGTTGCGCTGAGCGAGCACCTCGTCCACGTCGGGACGGGTCAACAAGTCACTCGCCCGGCCGTGTCCAAATAGACGTGGGAAATAGGCCAACTCGCGCTGCAATGAGGCGTCTCCGTTCTGCATGAAGACGACGCGCCCCGTCGTATGCATCATTTTCGTACCCTTGCTGGGTGCAGCGCTGTTCTCGGTGCTGAAGACCTCGAAGCGCCATGAACCCGCGCCCTCGGCGCCCTCTTCGCTTACCTCGATCCACGTCGTGAGGGCGCTGCTCGCGCACACTGGAGACTGGTATTGAATGTCCTGGAACTGCGGCGTGCGCCCACCATCCCTGTAAACGGGCCGGATTTTCGCAAGGCCGTCGACGACGAGCCCAATCTGGATCGTTGCGGGGCAAATAGGCGCGGTCTGAAGGGTCATGTGTCCCGCGAGAAGCTTCTCAAACTCTGTACTAGAGGTGTTGATGCGGAACCGCGCTACTCTCTCTGACTTTCCGTCTTGGTACCCAGCAAAGATCACCAGACCTTCTTCCTCAGCAGGCTTGGTGCTCGGCTCTGGAAGAGCGGCAACAGGTGTGGCGTGCTTTGGTGGATTCTTTAGCTCGATCCAATGCCGTGCTTCAGGGTCGAACTGGTACGGCGGCAGCAGCAAAGGGCTGAAATCGGTACCCGCGTGGGCCTGGACAGGGTGGTGAGCCCAGTGATTGAACACCACACCGGCTCGCCAAAGTGCCAGGGTTGTGTCGACCAATTTGTTCCATCCGTCTTCACAATTCGTGATGTTGACGGCCTGGAAGTGTGCATTCTTAAGGTTGGCGTTGGTCAGCGCCTTCGATGCCATGTGCGTGATGGTCGAGTTGGATCCTGCTTCGAGGAAGACAAGAGACGACGTTTTATGCTTGGCGGCCAGACGCTCGAGTGCGTGGTGGAAGTATACGGGGTTTCTCATGTGGTCTGCCACAAACTTAGGACCGAGCTTCTCCGTGGGAGATGGGCTCTCGGTGGCTCGCTCCATGGGAATGACAGGATCGCGGAACGTGAGGCTCTGCGCGCCCTGTTCCAGTCTATCTACAAGACCGTCCACAAGAGAACAATGGAAAGCATTGGAGACTTTAAGCCGCTTGATCCTGGTGCCCGTGGCCGAAAGCCCAGCGAAGGTTTCAGCCACTGCGTCGATGGCCGCCGTCGATCCCGCGACCGTGAAGCTTCGGGGTCCGTTATAACATGCGACGCTGGCGGGTGCGTCGCTGTGCTTCTTGTTCGCTTCAAGTAGCACCTTCTGAACCTGGGCCAGATCCACGTCAGAGACAGCCATCATGGCGCCCCTGTCCGGCCCCCAAGCATCGCGCACCAAGGTGGCCCTATTCACAATCATACGGACCGAATCTTCTAGCGAAAGCACTCCAGAAATACACAAAGCTGTCAACTCTCCGAAGCTGTGGCCCACGACGGCGACAGGCTTGACTCCTGAGTCAATCCAGCTTTGCGCACTGGCATACTGCATCGCGAATAGAGCCACTTGCAGCTTCACGGTGTCCTGGAGAGAGGTGCGCTCGAAAATTCCGGGGAAGATGCTTTCGACGCCGAAAGAGCGGGCTATGGCATCAACACTGTCAATGTGCCTCTTCAGAAGGGCCGTGTTCTCGTAGAGCTGGCGGTCGAGACCAACAGAGGTAGACACTTGGCCACCAAAACACAGCACGACGGCTTTGTCACCGGCTGGTCGGGGCTCTCCAGCGCCCAGCGAAGCGAGCTTCTGGTCCAGTTCATCCAAAGAACCGGCACTCAACACCACGCGTTTATCTAGAGCACGATTGCTCTGGCGGGCAAGGTTGTATGAGAGATTGGCGAGCGAGTGGCGGCCCCGTACTCGACCAATATAACTGCGAATAAGTTTGGCCCGGCGAGCGAGGCTGTCGCTGTCATGGGCGCTGAGCCAGAACGGGTACTTGACGCGTGTGGGCATGGTGCTCGTCTGTATCGCTCGCAGTGATGGTGGCTGAGCGAGCACCATGGACGCGTTGGACCCGGAAGCGCCATAATTATTTCTGTCGACATCAAGAGTCAGCTTTAATTCCCATGGGGGCACAGGTTGTGGCAAACACAGAAGAAAGGCGATGAAATCCATCAAGAAGACTTACATCAGAGCCATGCGGAAATCGGCGTCCCACGGCTGCGACTTTGTGGGAATAACCATATTATCCGTCTGCCGTGCTCCGATGGCCGGGTTGATGGTGGTGAAACTGGCCTGGGGCGGCACCAGACCGACATGCAACATCAGTAGGAGTTTGATCATGGCTACAACACCGGATGTTCCCTCAAGATGGCCCACAAGGCCTTTGACCGAGCTGATCACCAGAGGCTTGTCCGCGTCGCGGTTCTCCCCTCCCAGCACAGCCTTGATACTGGCGTACTCGGCCGGATCGCCCACCGGAGTGCCAGTACCATGCGCCTCGACCACTGAGATCTGCGATGGTCTTATGCGCGCCTTGGTGGTCACGGTACGGAAGAGGTCTCCCAACGAAGGCACGTTCGGCACAAAGATGGGAGTGCAGTTCATGTTCTGTTGCACTGCGGTGGCGGCGATAACCCCCAGGACGGAATCCCCATCAGCAACAGCGCGATCCATGCGCTTCAGGAAGACCGCACCCACGCCCTCCCCTCGGCAGTAGCCGTCGGCGGCGGCATCGAAGGGCTTGCACTGGCCTGTAGGGCTCAGAAACTGGCCGCCCGCTAGATTTTGAAACCAGGCTGGCTGTGTTAGGACGTGGGCACCGCCTGCCAGCGCTGCCGAGCACTCTCCCGAGACCAACGCGCTGCATGCCTGGTGGATGGCCACGAGCGACCCGCTGCAGGCTGTGTCCACCACCATCGCGGGACCTGTCCAACCGAAGTGGTGGCTGACCTTTCCCGCTATGAAGCCCTGCAGGTTTCCGGTTGTGGTGAAGGCATTGGCTGCCTGGCTCGCGGCGTTGGCCTGGTATTCGTTGCCTGTCGTGCCTATGTACACGCCAACATTGCCGTCTTGCGTTCCGTAGCCGTTCAGATGGCCGCTTTGCTCGACAGCCTGATAGGCCACCTGGAGCAACAAGCGCTGCGCGGGGTCCATGGAGGCGCTCTCGCGCGGGCTTTTTGAGAAAAAGCGGTGGTCGAATCGGTCCGCACCACTCACAAGGTTGGCGAACCATCGGCGGTTACGCATACCAGGGTCGTCGGCCGAGCGCGTGGGTGTATTGTGGAAGTCGAAGCGTGGGTGGCCAGCGCCAATTTCCTGGTGTTGAGGCTTGGCCGAGGCCAGTAGGTCCCAGAACTCGGCTAAATCGTTCGCTCCTGGGAGCTTGCAGGCCATTCCTACGACAGCGATATCGTTGTCTTGCCATGGACGTTCCGAGTAGCCGTGATGGCTGTGACCAGTCTGGGATGCAGCACCTTCAAGAAACGAGTAAGACTCCGCAACGTGCACCAGTCTTCCGCCCGCTTTTCGAAGTACAGATGGAGGTACACATTTCTCTGAGCCAAAGGATAGTAGGACTGCGTTGTTGCTCTTTTCGATCCATGCGGAAGAGAGAATTTTGTACCACGTGGGTGAATCTACCAAGATAGCCCGTAGTGCGTGGGCATGTAATCCACCCTTGGCAATGCGTTTGCCGCTCGCATCATCGGAGCGTGTGGGGATGGCGGTGTGTGAGGCGTCTGACAGTTGGAATTGGGCGTGCCTCTCACAGAATGCCGAGACATTTTCCAGGATTTCAACGTTTTCTGGAGAGTGGTAGCGCCCATAAAGACCAATTTCCGACGACGTGAGCCCGAGTGCCTTGAGTTTTGACTGCAGCTGTGGAACAGCAGAAGCATTCGCTGTGACAGTGACACGGTTTTCATCATAGCTGACTGACACGTATGCGCCAGGAGTATCTTTCAAGACCCGAAGCATGTCTTCGTGTGCCTTGGTTGAGTTCCAGCCCACGCTGAGGGACTTGGACGGGCCGAGGGATTCGCCCAGATCGACAACAAGTCCGACAAGCATGCCAAGGCGCAGCGAGGCGGACCCATACATTTCAAGGTCGCCCTGGCTATGTGAACTAGCCACAGCGAAGGCACCCAGAAGACCCGTACAAAGGCCCAATGTCTCCCCGTCTACCTTGGCGACGAACTCCTCGTGCGTCAATCCACTGTGCTCCAACAGTGTCACGTATTGGGCCAGATGTGAGGCAACGACGAGTGGAACAAGCACCGCATTGGGCAGGTGTCCATCCACACGCAGTAAGCGGCCGGTGGCAAGAGCATCTCGAAGTTCGAGAAGCTGCTCACGTACGTTTTCTCTCTCCAGAGCCGGTACCTCGGCGAAAATGACCTCGCATTCGTTGGCAAGGGTTGAAAGAGCATCCACGAGCCAGCGCAGGGAATTTGTCCCGATCATATTCTTTCTAAACTGGTGGAATGCGGCGGCGTCAAAGGATAGAGCCAGTGAGCCGAAAAGGAGCACAGCTGGGAAGGTCCCGAGATCTTGATGTGTAATCTTCGTCATGGTGGCGGTCTAGTTCTGGCTTGGTCCACGATTTTGATTCTGTGATTCTCCTCGTGATGACACCAGTTGAGAAACTGGTCAGTCTCGTAAAGCCCTGAGAGTTGCAGGTGATTCAAGGTGCGAAAGCCTAAAATCCTGAAATTTCTAAACAAGGTATGGAATGATGGGTCATGAGCCTGGTTGAACAATGGACCCTGGACCTCTAGATGGCATAGAATACCAAGCTGTTGAGCTCGATAACAAGACAATTTGTTTCCTTTATACTCTGTTCGAATTGTACTTCCCCATTCAGGGAGCAACTCAACTCGACCTTGCGCGCCGAGATCCAATCTGTACGAGTTGGTTTGATGGCTTCCGCATACGTCACAGGACATCTTTCCAAGCCCGTGATGCCTCGACGCAGAGCCTCAGCGCGTGCCAAGCAGTTCATAAACGCCCCTTTCGACGACTTGCTGATTCCCAACAGTCAATGGGCAAAGATCTCGGTCGGGGCATCCCTGCTCCCATGACACCGACACACTGGCCAGCTTGCAGAAGACCGGTGTGTTCTCCCGCGGCGGATGCGGACTAGTCCACCCGAGGATGTGTACTCGCAGCTCGGCGGAGAGTCCTGGACCGCGCAACTTGAGCGGAACGAAGCATGTGTCGTGAATTCGTTTGTCACATAACAGGATCGCGTAACGTGGTATGAGGTCCGTATAATTTGCCGTCCGGGCATCTCAGCGGCGCCGGGCCCATAGAGGCTGGTCCGCACGAGGCTTTTGTCCAAATGCGTGCTATGTTCATGCAGTCATCATCGTAGGCGGATCCATCCCACACATTTGCCACATGCACCGGCCGGCCTGTCCCGCGCTGCGCTGCCATGTGCTCTGCATCCAGTGGAACTGCGTACCGCGCTAAGCTGAGCTGAGGTCAGATTCGAGAAAATCATGAGAAACTCCGCGCCGAGGGCGTCGCAGCCTGAGGGATTGTAATCTTCGTGATCCTTCAGCAGTCAGCCGGGAGCTAGAACGATGCAGCCGTTCGGGTTCGGGAAGCGAAACTGTGACTTCATCTTGGCCTAACGTGGGGTTACTCTAGGAAGGAATAGCACAACGCACAAGGACGGCTGAATTCGGTGTTATTATGCACTTGAACTCCAACGAGTCTCGGCGATTGATTCTCAAGGTGTGATGCGTTTTTGAGGACTCGTTGTTGAGGATGGATTCAGATGGAACACGGAAGTAGTTGATGGATGGCACCAATGAACGACTCGAAGATTAAAACTGGCATTTGTTTTTGGGGGTAAAATTCTCTGGGATGCTGTCACTGAACTCCGACTATGAAGAGTCTATCTGTGTAGATTCTGGATCGTCAGAAGCCAAACTATCTGATATTTCGCTTGGCCAAACGTCAAGACAAAGTTGCCAATGCATCTGTCTCAGCCTCGGTGTAACAAACGAGGCTCAGCGGGAGGTAAGCAGCAGTGAAACATGACTTTAAGAGTCATGTGACGAATCTATCGGTGATCTGCGGTCTTTATTCAAACGTCGATCCCGACCCTCTGTAGCGCCTGGGCGACTGTGGTGCATAGTTCCCAACCTTCACAAGTCGCCTCAAGACTTCTCGTCGTGTCGACAAAATACTAGGTGCCAGCCAATGCAATAAGTCTTCCGTGAAACAAGATTCCCCAACTCCAAGGGCAGAGGAACGTTCGTGCATACTCAACATATTTATCCAACACCGGTACAGTGGATACAATCAGCCCTCGAAGTCAGCTGCTATTCATTCATCCTGCCATGATCCCAGCCCAGGCTGGGCCAGCACCTGTCAGTCATTCTCACGAGTAGTACGTGGGATGGCTTTTCGTTGGACTTTGTCCTGTTCAAATCAGTCGTCTAGGGGGTAGCGAGACAAGACTAGATACAAGCCCTGCAGCTCATTGATACGCTCGCATCCCTGCTCCGGATAATGGTCCCAGAGTGTGGGCAGCTTGCATGATCTCATTTAGCTTCTGCGAAAATGCCGCCATGAGGTCGGGCCTAGGCGCAAGCAGCTCAGCACATAGAGTGAGAGGAATGCTCATTAGCGGATGAACCTGTCGTGAGTGAAGTCGAGTCAGCCAAGGGTGGGGAGACAGACGATATGAACGACGGATCCAGTGAAAACAGCATGACAGAAAAAATACTGAAAAAGTACACACCTTCCAGCTATTCAATTCAGACATCTTCCCCATCAACCGCAGCACCTCCTGCGCCGCCCGATCGGCCATTTGCGCAGACGAGGACGAATCGATGCTCACGGCGTGGTTCACATCATGGTCCTGGGCCGGGGCCGGGGCTGGGATACCCTCTGCTGTGTGCCAAAGAAAAAGAACGGTTGCGCGCCACACCATCGCTAAAAACAGCAACATGGGGTCCCGCTCTTGCGCTGCGGGAGGGTGGTGCGCGGCGAAGGCGCTCATGCTCTCGGCCACGAGCGAATCAAGCCACGTGTGGCGGTCCCAGAAGGCCAAAATGCCGTGCGGCATCTGCGCGTTGGCGGTGTCCCTCCCAGCCGCCGTGTCCATCACGGCTTGCCGGCGATGTGATAGGGCGTGGCCGGCAACGGTGGCGGCCACTATGCACTCATGGAATGTGGACGAGGGGAGCATCGTGGGAATGGTGGGTGTGGGGGCTATTGCTGTAGTTTTAGAATCCGATAGGAAGCCCATGGGAACGGGTTGGCCGTATTGAAACGCGGCCTCGGGACAAGGCAGCCGTACCGATACCTGTTCCATATTTGCACATGTTATCATTTGTGACAGACATAACAAGAAGGGGATGAATAGGGATACGAGGACTTACGCGCTCGCCAAATGTCGGGGGCGATCCATTGCGCAGGCTCATAAGCCTATCCAGGCAGTATGCAAACCAAAATGTCCTCCTCCGCTGCTCAATCTCAATCCATTGTGCTTGGTGATGTTGATTGCTAGTACCCATGGCGTTGGAAACTCCACCATCGGCAGCAGTCCACGCAGTATCCAGCTGGATGAGGCGGAAAGCCCGCCCGGCGGTGATCCAGGCACGGCGGAAACTGACGTACATGAGCTCGTGGATGGCTAGCAGCAGCCATGCCTGCACAACCTCTGTTTCTGCGGCTGTGGTGGCAGGAGCAGCAGAGGGCAATGTGGCGTCATCTGCACTACAGTTGCGCTGGTCGAGGTTCTCGAGAGTCTGCCTTGTCCGTTGGTAGAGCGAGTCCCGGAGTGTAAGGTGATAGGCCGAGGCCGAGGCAGCTAAAGTCCACATCGCATTCCGGAGAGCTGTCTGTGTCTCGCTCATGTGACCTGGTTCGGACTTGGCCCACTCGGCACATCGGCCGTGGTGTACAATTGGTACGAACAAATGTATCCTGTCCATATACAGCTGGTCCCTGTGAGCGGTTAGATCTGGGGATCTCAGGGGCAAATTGAGGAGAAGGAATGTCATGGCCAGTACTTACAGGTCAGCCTGGACAAGGCTGGGTATCGTCATGTCAGATGAGCATCCTGGACTGCTGCTCTCGTCGGTATTTGTTGGAGTTTCAGGGCCTGAGTTGGGGCGGATGGTAGTTTCTGGGTGAGACATGATATTCTTTGCTGATCTCGAAGTGCATCCCGGCTGGATGGCATCTTGAATCAGCGCAGACCAGCTGTCTGGGGCCTCTAATGTAGACAGGATGTCCTTCTCGTCGTAGGAGAGGTGGCGCGAGCAGGTGGGCAGCGGGTCACCTTCTCCTGCAATTCCCAGCGGCCATGCGAGCGGGTTCAGACCCATTTCGCTGATATCTCCTAAATCCGTGAAGTCCGGGACTTCCCCCATATCCAAAGACGTGTTGGACACGTCCCCGGATGACGGCGGATTGGAGAGCGCGCATGGCTGGTTGCCAAGGGCCCCCTCGAGAGCCGCTGCCCAAGCCAATATTGCGTCAGCAAGCACATAATATCCATATACATGGTGAGGAGAAGTTGCATACATATCCTCGCCTGCAGAGTCTTGAGATATCCTCGCTTGGGGCCACGCGCCGGCTTAGTGGCTGGCACAACGCAGGTGGCTCCAGATGTCAGGCAGGCGCCGCACTGGGGCTTCTGCCGATCGCACCGGAGCTTGCGGCGGCGACACTCGTCACAGGCGGCCCCGGGTTGCTGCCGAGTGCGTGGAGCCTGAGGAGAGCCATCCAAGCTGTCATTGCCCACACTCGAGCGGACTAACATGGGATCCGTTTTGCCGACTGTGATACAAGGTCCCTTCCTTCAATGACCCTTCAATTCGGGAGTAAATCGGTCTGTAATTATTAGTATTGTATGTGGAGTAGACAGAGAACAGGTCTGAGACTTAGTAAGGGGCAGTACCTAGTGAAGTTTATGCTTTGCTCCCATGAGACCTCAATGTTGGTGGACAAGAAGAGCGGGTGTGACTGTGTGGGCTGATGAATCTCCTGTTTGTTCATGCTATAGAAGAAGGAAGAAAAGGGATGAATCACCCATTTACACCACAGCTAACTAGCAAATGCATGCAGGCAATCCATGCGCATCCCACACCAGTCTACATGTGGTGGTACACGTCGACTAATAGTTAAGCACCAAGTCACCGTATTAGTCTGAAGCTGTCCATATCCCCCAGCTCGAACGGAGGTATCCTCTGCTGGATTGAATCAAAGCGAAGCACACGGCCACGCTGAATAATTAGGCAGACTTCCGCTTGAGGGATGATAGCGTCGAAATTGAGTTTGTAAGGCAGTAAGTTAGAGTAATTTAAAGGAGGAATGATCATCGCCCGAAGCCTGTCAACACGGCTACAGCCCACGCCACGATGAAACAGCAATGATCAAGAGCGAGTCCTTTCCCTTTCTGCGCATTCTTGCTATTTCTCGAATCGGGTCGGGGCCGAACACACACCCACTCACCCGAGGGAGCTGTGCTTACTGCCTGCTAAGGCTTTTCACCGCTCGTTGAACGAACCAGATGGCCGTACCGTTGCAAGCTGCCATGGAAAGCTGACCCTACGCTTCCGCTGAATAGGTCAGTCCCAAAGCCAAGGCCGAGGGATGGTGGGAGCCGTACATGACGCTCGCCGCACTTCTGCGGCTCCAAGGTTCCAGTCCGATATCTTACATCAGCGTAGCCCTTTGAGCAACCGGTGAGGCGACCAATTAGTAGGAATGGAGTCGCCAAGAGTGACCTAATGGCGGCTGAATGTTTGTAACTTGTACCTGATCGTACTGCTGACATGGATTGGTGTTTTGCATGATCTCAGGATTAAGGTCCGCGGGGCCAGGGAGGATTGGTGCACTGCCGAGACCATCCATGGGATGTATACAAGTGGCCTAGCCTTATGGGACAACTTGCAGACTACCCGAGTCTATCTCGGCCGGGTAGACAGTACCTTCATCGGGTACTTTGATATGCATGACACTTAATTGGTGTTTCCACAATACCACGTTTCCTCCCCACGGGTCCGTTGCCACCATGCTAGGTATAGCCGCCCAGACACATGGAGGCTGAACCGCAGTTTCCGTACATAATCACGCCGTTGGGAGCTGGGCGCCCCGCTCGTTGTGTCACACACACGAATGCAAACGGTTTAGTCTTCGGGCCGCATTTGCCCACGCCCAGCCAGCCAGCCTCAACCTGATGGCGGACGGAGTTAGCCAGAGCGCGAAGTCACACAGTATTTACACGACCGTCTTAGGTCCGAAGCGTGTCTCCTGATGCCCGATTGTGGGCACAATGCTCGACATACAAAAGGTCCAGCCTGCGGAGCCGTACGCTGTGCACTACCAGTAATGACAATGCGCAAGTAATGTGATCCTTCTGCCCGCCGGTCTACCTATACACAGTATATCACACATGTGAGGTCAAGCCACCCCGCCGCCAAGAGTTCCATCACGCAGCGGAATCCAACGACCAATAACATGCCGTCGACTTCCGACTCGGCCATGTCCAGCACCGATGAGCACGATCTTGAGAAGGCTGCCAAGAACACTTCCCATCGTCCCGACCATCCCAACCACGTGCAGCCCAGCCCCGGTGCCGCCCCCAACAGAGAAGATGCATTAGCAGGCGGTGACGGGCTTCCCCCTCTGGACACATCTTTCCGAGGCTGGCTGGCCGTGGTCGGGGGGTTCCTCTGCCTGTTCGTATCCTTTGGTTGGATCACATGCATAGGCGTGTTCCAGGCCTACTACAGCACCCACCAGTTGCGTGACTACAGCGCCAGCACCGTGGGCTGGATCTCCTCGGCCGAGACGACCCTCCTCTTCCTGGGCGTGCCCATCTTCGGGGCCCTGTTTGACCGCCTAGGCCCTACTGTGATCCTCGTGGTAGGCACTGCGCTGCATGTGGCCGGTCTCTTGGGCGTCGCGAGCTGCCGCACATATGGCCAGTTCTTCGCGGCCCAGAGCGTCATCAGCGCCATGGGCACCGGAGCCATCTTCGTCGCTGGCACCACCGCCGCAGGGACCTGGTTCCGAGCCCGACGGGGCCTGGCCCTCGGTCTCGTCAGCGCCGGGAGCGCCTTGGGCGCTGTCATCGGCACCGCCGTCATCCCCGTTTTGTTCGACCGCGTCGGCTTCCCCTGGACGATGCGTGCCGTCGCCTTGACCTACTTTGTCCTCATGATCTTGGCCATAGCCACCACGTCCCGCCGGCCGCTGCCTGGAGGCCGTGCTCCAGCACCGTTCCGTGCGTCCAACCTCCTGCCAGTGAGACTTCTGCGCCCAGGCCCTGTTCTGACGCTGGCATTGGCATGCTTCTTCTACTTTCTCGGTGTCTTTATCCCCTACAATTACATAGTCGTCGAAGCGATGGACAATGGTGAAAGTGAACGTCGGGCAAACAATCTACTTGTCATCCTGAGTGCTACCAGGTATGCGACCTCCTTTGACGTCTTTACCACGTTACACTTCCAATAGCCCTTGTTCCACAGCATGAAACTAATTCCGATGACAGCACCGTGGGACGTGTCATGCCTGGTTGGCTTGGCGACCGCTACGGACGCTTCAATACCACCATCGCCTTCACGTTCTTCTCGGTGGCACTCGTCCTCGGCGTGTGGATCGGCGCTCCCTGGGAGGATGGGCGGATCGCCTTCGCAGCTCTCTACGGCTTCGGCTCCGGCACTTTCGTGTCCATGGTGCCCACCCTCGTAGCTCAGATATGTCCGGACATGAGCCAATTGGGCCTGTACCTCGGGGCTGTCTACCTCGTCATTGCTCCCTCGGTCCTCATCGCCCAGCCCGTGGGCGGCGAGCTTTCCGAAGCTGCGGGCAGCCGGAGCCGAGACCCTTACGTGTGGCTCAAGGTATTCTGTGCGCTGGGTATGCTGGTGGGGGTTGTGGGCTTCATGGCTGCAAGGGCGGCTTATATGGGCCACACTCGGAGACTATGGATGAGCGGGAAGGTTTGAGATATGTCTGCATGATCGTCTTCTGTGGGCTTGTATTCCCCTTTGTATGCTATGTCAAACTTGCAGATACCCCGAAATAGTCAAGGTTGTGACTCTGTCTTTTTATAGGGTCTGGTTGATTACATACACAGCTGACAGAGCTGGGTCAATATGTTTTCATTGCATTCGAAGTAAATAAGTGTACTAATATCTAGAGTAACGGGCCTCTTGTTCCCAGAGTACCCATCAGGCACGAGCGGACATATTCACCGACTTCGGTCTCCTCTCCCGAGCCATCCAGCGGCTTCGTCTTGAACCGCAGGTTCCCGTCCAGGAAAAACGCTATACTATAACGGTGCTTGTCCTTCTCGCTGAAGGTGATGACACGGTGACGGGCGCTGCGGTAGTATCCGCCTGTGTACTTCTGCATCAGGTCGCCGATGTTGATGACGAAACCGCCCTCGACCACCGGTACGGGGATCCAGTCCTCAGTAGGCGGGTACCACACCTGCAGCCCCTCGGTCCCGGGCTGCTGTAGCAGGATGGTGATGGTGCTGAAGTCGGTGTGGGCGGCGACTGGGCAGGACAGGTTGAGTTACTGTAAACATCAGGGGAAGATGAAAAGGGAGACAATGGCAATGTGACATACCTCCGAATTGGCGCGGGTCCTTCTCCTTCACCGGACCGTAATGGAGGAAGCGCATTGGAATTGCTGGATCGACGCTGAGGCCGTCAAGTGCATCAAGCGGGCATCCCCATTCCTTAGGCAAACCTTCGACCAGGATATGGACAATGGCTTTTGCAAGTTCCACCATTCTCGCCTGGTATGCCAGGATCACATCCTGGAAGTCCTCACGGGGAAGGTCCGGCCACAAGTTGGGACCGGTCAGGAAGCTGCCGGCCTCAGGGTCGTCTGCTCGGACCTCTCGGCCTACGATGAATGTCTGAATACGCACATATTATCTTAGCGTGAAATTGAACCACACAGCGATTGGATATCAGGCCTCAATTATCCCTCACCTCCTTCGTGTCCGGCAGCAGGTCTCCCTTGTGTTGCTGGATGAAAGGGGGCTCCCAGCCCCTGAAGGATCGGCCTACGGCCTTGCCGACGTGAACTTCCTTGCGCTTCTCCTCAGGCAGAGCAAAGAAGCGCTTGCTGCTCTCGAAAGCCTGGCTCAGTTGCTCTGGCGGGATGCCGTGCCCGACCAGGGTGAAGAAGCCGTAAGTTGTACACGCATGGCGCACGTCTTCAACAACCTGGTGACGCTCCGCCTCGGAGGAAGTGGGGGACAGGAACGCGCTCACGTCCACGGTGGGAATGGGGCTGTCAGTGCTTTGGCTTCCCATGATGGCTGTGATTTTGCGTGCTGCGCAACTAAGCTTGGGCCTGCCAGTGTACAGGTTTCGTATACGGTCGAATCGATTTGATACATGACTTCAACATTTGGTATATATAGACATGAAAAGTATAACTTCCGAAGCTAGTCAAACTCAGTCATCAGGAAGACAGCGACATGAGGCTGTTCTGATCAGGCCACTGCGTGGCGGGGATGGCTTCATGAATCGACGAGGATGAGATCAACCGTAAGAGGAAGTTGGGAAACTCCGCGCCCGAGACATCTCGTAAGCAAGCTGGCTCCCAATGTGCTCAAGACCTTGAGGTACTCGCCGGGGCCTAAAGTCGAGCCACCCGTCTTACCGCATATCCGCACTTCAGGGCGTTGAAGTAAGCTCGGGAGCCTAGCCGTGTGTTTTGCGATGACGTTGGAGGATTCAGGGTCCTGCCGGAACAGTCACTAAACCTTAATCCTACGTGTCTTTTAATTCTACTCTTGTTTGGGGTTTTAGTGCAAGCCGGTGGTAGTATCCCTGAATTTCGGTCCTGGTCCCCCCATCTCCTAACCCAACTCTGAACTAGTAGTATGAAAATCGGTTCCCGAAACTTCCTGGAACGATAGGCGATTGAAGGAAATGCGGCTGGATGCAATTTAGCCCCCGTAAGTACTTAGTGACATTTGCCCAACTACTGCAACAAATCACATTCACAAGCAAATATTGTTGAGGGAATTCAATGTGTGTCTGTATGAAATATTGTGCATCGATGATTCGATGTATATTTTTGAGGCACGATGGTTTGCTCATGTAGGCTATCGTGCGGTCTCAGATCTGTTTTATTCGTCGAAGTCCTAATTCATTCCTACCCTAGTTAAGTATGCAACTAGGTACATGAGTACATTGTCGGTTCTGACCTAATAATAAAGACACAATCACCATCTAGCCTAGGCCATACCTCCATTAGCACGGAGCACTTGGCCTGACACCCAGGTAGAGTGGGCTAGGAAGACGACGGCCTCTGCGATCTCCTCAGGAGTGCCAATGCGTCCCTGGGGGTTGAAGTTGGCAATGGTCTTGAGGAGCTCCTCGCTCTTGCCGCGGAAGAAGAGCTCAGTGCCCGTGGGGCCAGGGGCCACAGCATTAACCAGCACGCCTTTCCTCCCGAGGTCTTTGCTGATGACGCGGGTCATCTGCTCAACAGCCCCCTTGGTGCTATTGTAGAGCAGGTAGCCCGGCATGACGGTGGATGCGGTAGTCAGGGTGGTGGACACAAAGATGATGTGGGACCCACGAGCCATGTAGGGTGCGGCAGCCTGCGGTGAGGGCCGTCAACAATCAGGCCACGCCATGCCGAGCGTGCCAGGTCTTAAGGGATTAGAAATTCTTACCTGGGCAAGGAAGTAAGGGCCCTTGACATTGATGGCAAAGGTCCGGTCAAAGTCGGACTCGGTGGTGTGCTCGAGGTCCTTCATAGGCAGCAGGCCGGCGTTGGGAATCAGCACGTCGATCTTGGAATAGGCATCGACAGTTTGTTTGACAAGCGACTGTACACCATCAACAGTGCTAGCGTCGGCGCGCACGAGAAGTGCCTCGCCCGCGCCCAGCTTCTTAATCTCGGCAAGGACACCTTGTGCGGCCTCCTCGTCGGAGGAATAGTTGATGACTACATTTGCGCCAAGACGCGCGAGCGCGATGGCTGAGGCCTTGCCAATGCCCTTGGAGCCACCGGTGATAATGACGACCTTGCCTTGAAGGGAAGAAGAGGGGGACGCGGCGGAGGGGTTGGCAGCCATGGTGGATTGGTTGGGGTGAGAAGTCGCAGATGAGACTGAAGTTGATGCTGAATTTGGTAAAGTAGACCCGTCCGGCTTGACACGGCGTGAGAGTTTGGATAGAGCTTGCCTCATTGGCTGTGGCTGTGAAGTTGAATGGATAGCTTCTTCAGGGTGGCCTGAGTTGAGCAATACGAAATGTAATGCCCAGACATCTACGAACCCCCTCTGCTCCCACTTTTCTTGGAGCTTTAATACCCGGTTACCCTTTCCTACGGACCGGTGAGCCTCAGCCTCAAAGGCGCGATAACTCCGTGACCGCAAAAGGTGTTTTGTAACTCCGATGGCGACGGGGCTGGCGGGGCACGAAGCCGAATCATTATTCGGATTTTACTGCATACGCCTTATGTGTGCAGATGCATTCTTTCTGCATGTGCCCGCCACTTTGCGCCCTGTGTGACGCCGCTTCAACCCGGACGCCCCAACGCGGCTCATGCCTAAAGTGCTCCTGTCAGCATCAGATATGCCCCGAGTTGGGTTAGCCTGACGCACGCTTCCTTTCAGCTTTAACATTTGCGAACTCGTGATGACAAAGAGAAATCGGTCTGAGAATTGTATTGGGCTAATCGACTTCCTTGGGTCACATACTTCCCGCCATTGAATTTGTTATCTCCAACCGTTGTACCTCTTGGCGTGCAAGTCGGAGCGACTGCTTCTCACCGGGACTTTTCCATATGTGTTGTACTCATTGTAATACCAATTTTAGATCCTGACCTGGGTTGATAAACCGACTAATTGACTAGCTCCAGTTCTTCGCGGAGCAATGAGTGTTATCACTCATACGTAGCTCACTTGCATGCGGTGGCGTTCAAATTGCTTACACACGCAGGTAATAAAATACATGGTCCTAAGTAGAAACATTGAAGAAGGTAACATTTCATTCACTCTCTGTGCATGTGAAATTAGCATTCAGCCCTTCGTTCGGAGTTGGGCTACTGCGGCAATGTTACTTTCAGCCGCAACTAAATCCTGTTCGTTGTTCCGTCTTACCAAGAAATCCTTGGAGAATGGAGCAAACAAGTGCAGTGGTTGCACTCTGTGAAAGGTTTAGTGCTGATTCCTAATGTAGCCATATCTACCTTGGGGTTACATTGCGGGAGACATACATTGGTGCTACGGACATCAACTTACACCTTGCTGTAGCACGAAATCGGACGGGGCAAAGAGGTTTGGGTCTGATTCCCGTCCAACTTGAACCACATGTAACAACGGTCGGGAATACTGCAGAATGTTCACCAACCCTGCGTGATTCGCCGCCAAGTCTCCCACTGTCATGACATGATGAACCTGAACTTGACATAGCACGCTATCCAGTCAAACATGTTCTTTTGGTCATTGCTCTTTCTGGTGTTTTAACTCCAGTGCCAGGAACCTTGGAACACAAGACTAAGATTAGAAAACAATGAGCCAAGCGCATCTCCTGTGACACTAGGCGCGCGTGGCGCCCATGGCTTTCATGATACTTCCAGAAGGAAGATTAAGTCACCCAGATCATGACTAGTGCAAAGAGCCTTAGGCACGATTACATTCTCTGTCGACACAGGCTAGGGCAATACAAAGTTTCACAGCCCTGTAACGTTCCAAGGGAATGGAACCCCACGTGGGCTCGAGAGCAGCCTGTTCCTTCGAGAAGGATCGGAACGGATGGCGCCGGTCAGTCAGCTCTCCCGCGGCACACTTAGATGGCCGGACATCCATCAGGCTCAGCCCTACAGAGATTACCGGGTGTGTATCCGCCCTCTGATTGCTTTCCGATTGCCGCGGGGCAGCTACTTTAAGTATACTATTTGACTAAACGGGTATCTGCGCCAATTAGATTTAGAAAGGGGGGGGGGTCTAATAATATCATCCGAAGCACAGCCATCTCAGTTGCCTCTGGAAACCTTCGGGGACGATTGCGGCTTAATTGCCAGAACTGACACTTCTATGTCGGAAAAACTGAACTTTAAACACACCTGGTTTGTATGACTGGAAACACAAAGGTGTTGAGTGACACGGCCCCCGTACTGGTGGCCTAGTGTGCAGCGGAAATGATGAAGTGGCGCTCACATGGATTACGATCATAGGTTCATCGGTAGCATGGCCCCCTTCACAGGTCCGCACGGGTAAACCAGGAGATATTGCAAAGATAGGATGAGATGGATTGAGGTCAGCTGATGAAAAGCCAACCCAGCTTGCCGCCAATGTAGACAAATATCCCCAATTCAGGAAGACTTCGTGCTTGATTAAGCATGGCGCAGTTTGGTGTGAGCAAAGCTACACCGTCGCCATGGCTGAAGGTCACTCCTGACAAGACTTTCTGCAAAGAGTCACAACTCGCCAAGGAAGAGATTGAGGGGGCGGAGGTAAGGCGGAAGATACCACCAAGTCGGCTCCTCGAGAACGCATATATATAGAGGGTGACCGTCGACGATATCCAGATGAATCGAAGCTATCCATCCCCAGGTCGCTCAATTTCATTAGTATAGAGAGCGGATCCAATCACCATTCGATCCGTCTTCTTGTTCCGCAGCTGGTCATCGCCAAAATGCATGCCCTCCAGCTCTCAGCCCTGGCAGCCATTGTCCTGCCCAGCCTCTTGGCGCAAGCTGCTCCTGCACCGCCAACGCAGAACTCCACTGGGTCTCAAACACCTCTCCTGAGCTCAAGCTTCGGCATCCCAGGTCATGACTACGAGTTTGACTACATAGTCGTTGGCGGTGGCCAGGCTGGCCTCACAGTGGCTGGCAGACTGGCTGAGAATAGAGACCTAAGTGTGGGCGTGATCGAGGCGGGCAGCTTCTACGAGATCACCAACGGCAACCTCAGCGTGATCCCTTCCAATGACAACTGGTACACTGGCAAAGATATCGACAACTGGCAGCCCGGTGCGGACTGGGGCTTCGTTACTGAGCCGCAGGAGGCACTGCTCAACGTGCGGGCTCACTACCCACGAGGCCGCATGTTGGGAGGTTGTAGTGCGCGCAACTACATGACTTACCATCTTCCTACTCGCGGGTCTTTTGACCAGATGGCTGAGGCAGCCGACTCGGATGAATACACATTTGACAACTTCTTCCCCTACTTTACAAAGAGCCAAAACTTCACTCCCCCAGTGGGTGGCACCTTTGACAGGTACGCCAACTCAACACCTGACTACGACCCTGCCATGCTCGGCACCGACGGTCCTCTGTCGGTGCTTTACCCCAAGTTCGCACAGCCCTTTGGAAGTTGGGCGGCTATGGGCTTCGAGGCCATCGGGTTGCATTCGCAGGCCGGTTTCGAGAGCGGCGATCTGTCTGGCGCCTACGCCTACCCTCTCGCGACGATCCGGAATGACGACAACACCCGCGAGTCATCTGAGACTGCCTTCCTGCGGCCGCATCTGAATGTGCGTCAGCCTAACCTGATCACCTTCATCTCAACGATGGCCAAGCGTGTTCTCTTTGACGAGAACAGGCGGGCCACAGGTGTTCTTGTCGATACTCAGGGCCTCCAGTATACGCTGCGAGCACGCAGGGAGGTCATCGTGTCTGCCGGTGCTTTCCAAAGTCCTCAGCTTCTGATGGTATCGGGCATCGGGCCCAGGGCCGCGTTGGAAGAGAACGGTATTGAAGTAATCCAGGACAGCCCTGGCGTGGGTCAGAACATGAAGGACCACGTCCTCTTTGGCAGTACTTATAGGGTCAACGTCGTCACTGGCTCTGCCTTCGGTAACCCGGAGCAGCGGGCTCTGTACGAGGAGCAGTACGCAAATGGCAATGGGCCAATGACCAACCCAGGAATTGACATTCTTGGTATGTGAAACATATTATTAGTCCATATCGTATCCTGTGCCCGGGCATTGACTAATCAATCTGCAGGCTGGGAGCGCCTCCCCCGAAACAACCTCACTAACTCCACCATCTCAACTTTGGAGTCTACCTTCTCAGCCGACTGGCCCGAGGTCGAGTATCTTCCCAATGGCGGCTATTTCGGCAACGCCACCAATTTCCAGACCAACCAGCCCCACGATGAGTATCAGTACGCATCCGTCATCGCGGGTCTGGTGGCAACGCTGTCAACGGGCAACGTGACCATCCAGTCCAACGACACGGCAGATCACCCCATAATCAACCCCAACTGGCTCAGCCACCCGGCCGATAGGGAGGTTGCCATAGCCGCCTTCAAGCGCACCCGCCAGGTCTGGGAGTCCCCGGCCATGCAGCCCCTGCTGGTCGGCGAGGAGTACTTCCCAGGCGTGGATTTCGTCACCGACGACGATATCTGGCGCCATATCCAGGCGAGTTTCTCGACAATCTTCCACGCCGCTTGCACCTGCCGCATGGGCCCCGAAGGCGACAGCATGGCCGTGCTCGACGCCCAGGCGAGAGTCCGAGGTGTCGAGGGCCTGCGTGTTGTCGATGCCTCCAGTCTGCCCATCCTGCCTCCCGGGCACCCCATGTCTGTCATCTGTGAGTCTCCCAAAAAGAAATATGAAAAGTTGTCATGATCCAGTTACTGACCGTGGCATCAACAGACGCCCTCGCTGAGAAGATCGTCGATGACATTCTGAATGGCAACTGAGTCCGAACACGCAGCATTTTGTGTATATTCTCAGGACAATTCTTTGTATACGAGAACCCTTCCGCTTCTAATGCCAATATTCGGATCGACTTTTACAGATCAGATCAGATCAGAAAAATTTCTTGTTTTTCATGGGGAGGCCTCAGGGTCTGATCGGTATGGATAGTATAGGAAAATGACAGTACTCAACTCTGTCAGAGCCAGCCGCGCCTCTACAAAGTGGTGATGATGAATCAATTCCATTTCTGTATCTATGGATTAGATTATCTCATGCTAGATCAAGACTTTTACGAGACTGCTATATTATTACAATTCACTCTGTGCTTCGATCCCGTTGTGTAATCTTGATATTGCGATCGTATTAACGATTCCATCTCCATTCATCTCGGTAAGACCAAGGACCTTGGACTATCTAGGTAGTTGGAGGGGTTTTTCAAACACATGACTTTTATTGTGATATCCACCTGCATGTAGACAGTAACTGTCCCATTTGAATCGTTCCCTCGAGTCCATACCTGCCAAGATGTTGAAAGATTATGTGACTTCATTCAATTGTATTGATGCTAGTTCAGAGCATCAACCGTGTTTGCTTTTCAAATTGGTCAACTATCCACGCTCAGGAGAGCTGAAAGTGGGCAAAGTTCTTCGGCGACTACATCAAGCCATGTCATAATTAGTCCCCATTATACGAGCACTTTGACATGGAGCTCCAAATACGGATCACTACAAATCACATGAATATTCACATGTCAATTGCCCTGAGCAGCTGGCAGGAATGTGGGCTCGCCTTTGGGCGAGGAGCTTATGTCCGCTCGCGAAAAGACCTACAAATGGGCACGACGGATTCACCCAGTTCTCTTCTTACAAAGGATTCCAGGAATCTTCGTGTCCGACTCAACGCAGATGACTGCATGTGTCGCATGCAGGGGTATACATTGTATGTGTCAGACCGACTGCCACACGCGTCTGACCCGCGAGTTCTATTGCCCGAAGTCCGCGGCTGAGGCCAAGAGCAACGTGCATCGTGCTCAGCCCCAGACAGCAATGGCCCGACCATGAACTAGTTCTGCCAGCATAGGCGAGTCTTGCGATGGGCGCAAAGATTCCGTGGGCAACTGAGGCTGTCAATATTACTGAGCGGTATGAAAAGCTGCAGGTCTGAGTGAGTTATCACAGTATAATCAAGTCTCTCGAGTTTTAATTCATTACATTTTTTCGTGATTCAGAAGCGCCTCAAGAGGCACCACTGAGGAGGTAGATCGCCTAGGTCATCAAACGACAATGTCGCTCGATTCCTCTGCAAAGCTTCCTGCCTTTCTGGCCTTTCTGGCCCTAATTACCTCCATCGTGTTCCACTTTGCCAAACAATACTATCGGCTCTCTCACATCCCAGGGCCCTTCTTGGCTCGCTTCTCCAACATCCCCCGTTTCTTGTGGGTCTACCACCGCGATGCTCACAACGTGCACATCGCCCAGCACCGTCAATATGCCACAAAAGGCTCTAAATGGGCACCTCTCGTACGGTACGGCCCAAACGCGGTTTCGGTTGGCACAGCAGAGGCTGTGGAGACCATCTACCGCATGCGCGGCGACCCTCTCCTGAAGTCAGACTTCTACAGCGTGATACCCCCCATGCGTAAGGGCACGATCCTGCCCACCATCTTCGCCACCCAGGACGAGATGCTTCATCGCATGCTCAAGCGGCCCATCGCAGCGGTCTATTCCATGAGTAACCTTGTCGCCTTTGAGCCCCTTGTCGACCGCACCATCGATGTGTTCCGCCAAGAGCTCGATCGCCGGTTCGTCCTCTCGGGAACTGAGTGCGACCTTGATGCGTGGTTGCAGTACTTTGCGGTATGTTCTGCTTTCATAGCGTGTAGGTACGTAACTGGCGTCCACGATACTGACTGTGTGAGACAAGTTCGACGTAGTCGGGGAGATCACCTTCTCTAAGCGGTTAGGCTTTCTGGAGGAGGGTCGCGACGTGGAGGGCATCATGGCCAGTATCTGGAACTGGTTTGAATACGTTGCCATAGTGGGTTCTCCCCACAACACCAAAATGAATGTTCTTCGCTGACGTTTCATCGGCATCAAGGTCGGCCAAATGCCCTGGCTTGACTCACTGTGGGTCAAAAACAAGATCGTGTCTCGCCTGCGGCCAGCAAGGTGGTCGCCCATGGTGCAGTTCGCCAACAAGCGCGAAGAAGAAAGACGTGCCTTATCCGGTTCGGAGAAGGAGGCCAGTCAAGCCAACAACCGGGACTTCCTCTCGCGGTTCCTAGCTGCCTTGGAAAAAGACCCATCCATTCCCCCATGGCAGGTCCCTCGTCCTTTTCCCTTCTCGAACATGTTTCACACACCATAGCTTTCGCTTTGGCTTTTGTACTAACGTAAGACGCTTGAGCAGGGCCCTACGCGCCTGGACGTCCTCCAACATCATCGCTGGCAGTGACACCACGGCCATCTTCCTGAGAACCATGTTCCA
Organism: Diaporthe humulicola; assembly: GCA_038088545.1. NCBI lineage: Eukaryota > Fungi > Ascomycota > Sordariomycetes > Diaporthales > Diaporthaceae > Diaporthe > Diaporthe humulicola. The sequence continues at coordinate 102,938 of JBBWSL010000102.1, forward strand.
CCAGCTGCTCACGCATCCGGAAAGCCTGGCCCGGCTGCGGGGGGAGCTCGATTCGGCTGCCGCGAGCGGCACGCTCTCAGAGACCACCACGTGGAAAGAGAGTCAAGCCCTTCCGTATCTGAGCGCCTGCTTCAAGGAGGCCGGGAGGGTTCACCCGCCTTTCGGCCTGCACTTGGAGCGCGTGGTACCTGCCAGTGGCCTGGAAGTGTGCGGGACTGCGCTTCCGGCGGGGACCGTCGTTGGTATGAACGCGTGGGTTGTACACCGGGACCCCGGCATCTTCGGACCGGACGCTGAAGCATGGCGGCCCGAGCGGTGGCTCGAGGGCGATGAGGCGCGCATCAAGAGGATGGACGCCGCTCTCAGTACGTAACCCGTTTCTTCTCCACAATCAGTCCTGCAGCTATAGCTAATGCTGCGATAAGTGACATTCGGTGCCGGGCACAGAGTCTGCCTAGGCAAGCATATCTCATACCTGGAGATATACAAGCTCGTGCCCACGTTACTGCAGGCATATGACATTGAGCTCGTTGACGGAGGCAAGGCTTGGACGGTGCAGAACCGATGGTTCGTGCCGCAGTCTGGTCTCAACGTCCGTCTGCGCAAGAGAGAACAAGGAGTCAAAAGCCTCTAGATTTTCGATGTACACATGTTCTATGATAAGAACAATGATTTTTACATTGTTTAGAAGATCGCCGTGTGAAGTTACTCAATGTACACTCTGCACAGCTATGGAGATGGTGCCATCAATAGGAGTTGAACAGCAACGTCTTCCAAGGCTCAAGCATAGATTGCAATTAAAATACAATTGAAATGAAATGCCAAGAACATGTATTGAATTCAATATTAAATATTTACGTCCGCGAAGCCCACATATACTTGTTATACATTGCTTCAAAGTCTTTATTCAAATCATCACTACCTGGATAGCAATCAGTCTCAGCTTATATAGTACATGTATTTTAATGGACCTGTTGATTGACCAATTAATATTCATTTCTGGGCCACATGTTACGCCTGTGTTTTTGCTACTGGCTGGATATTAATTAGATTCTTAATATTCAAACTCATCAAAACCTACGAGTATTAGAGTTTCAAAATAAACTGGTTTGTATCATGTATAAGTAAGGCTCTGGAAATACTTCACAAACAGGAAGATGGAGAACTCGTCATACTGACACCACGGAGTAATTGAAGATACGTTGCAAAGAGATGGAATTCAGGAGTCTGGCTTCCGACATTTCTTTTCCATTCGTTATTTCTTATTCCTCTCTTCAAACATTCATTCTTTCTTTTCCTCCTCTTTGGCGGGCGTAGAGACAAGGCCAGGGCTATTTCCTGGATCTCCTCCGCCTTAGAACCCCACGGATTTGTGTACATGGGTCCTCTGGCATGCTGAACAGGCCAACGGTTTTTGAAAGAGATCCTTTGACAAACATCTTTGTTCCTTTTCTTTTTGTGCAGCTGTCTGCCTTGAACGCTGACAATTAGCGTAAAGCATGGTAGACTAGTTTCTTTCAATCGCCAAATAAGCCCTTTGCAAGGTTTCGTTCCGCTGGCCTGAATTTAAAACCACAGCTCACTTGCGATGCCACCATCCTGCCACAAACAACCTTCCTCTTTTGCTCTCATCGTACTGCTTGTGTTTTTCAATACGAAAATCGCTATCTAACTACTGGTGTCGACACAGTACGAGTTTACCTTGCCATTCATCATGCAGGAACCCCAGCAGCAAGTTCTTGATAGAAGTGAAGCGGAGTCCCGGTTTAGGTTCCACCTAGCATTGGCCAAAGAAGCATTTGAGGAAGCTAGAGAAGACAGCTCGCCCTCGAGTTTCACGCGGTGCTTATCTCACTCGAAAGTCGCCCTAAACGTGGCGAAGAAGGCCCACCGTCCTGACCTGGAACAAAACGCCCAGCTGTCCATTGTTGATTTTCTAGAAATGGCAGGTAGGAAGCGGGAAGCCATGGAGGCTCGAATAGTTGCTGCCGCCACGGTGGAAAACCTGGAGATAGAGTACGATTCACTGTCAGGCACGGATGAAAGTGGCGCACGCCTGGCTTCTGTGGGCGGTATTCGCATCGATGAGGTCATTCGGCTTCTGGAGGATGATAGGTTTGAGCGTCGCCCTTCGTCTCCTGTGAATAAGCAGATTTCCGCTTCGGAAGACCCACACGGGTCTGAATGTGAGTCCGTGGCCAGTCGTGAGCCTCAGAAGCAGAAAGTTCTTCCAAAGTTGGCCCTCGAGGGTCGTCAGATCAGAGATCTCCAAGGCAGGCTGGCCTCTGTTTTGACTGATGCGCCCAAACTTCGGCGCAAACCAAACTTCAACAAGTAAGGTCTTTTTCAGTTCAGTTAGGTCATTGCAAGATGGTATCTCATTGCATCATTTTCCCTCGGCATTGTTGTTCTCGGCAGCTCCGGGGTTCTGACAATGTGTAATTTGTTTGTGAAGGACAATTTCCATCGCCCTACGGGCGTCTTCCTAGTTAATATTCACTCCACTAAGTGGCTTCTTGCTCATGCAAACTTTCATCGATTCTCGTGTGTGTTTGTAGCAAATCTATATGGACCTACATGCAGAACTTCTTGTCCCGGTATTTTTGGTTGACCCTTGCTGAATGTGACGGCTGCGGGGGCACATTCTCAGGGCCACACCTTTGTTCGGCCGTTTGGCTGCATTAGGCGAACCTGAACTTTTCCCGGCCAATGTTTCAAATTTCTTTTAAGCCGAACATTCTTTACTCACAAAGACAAGCCAATATGCATAATTGATCCAGGTCGCATCCGGAATGTCTGATCTTTCATATCAGAACATGTGTCAAATACTCTCAATGGCCCGCTTTGGCAGCATCTCCATCTCGGCACCCAAACTAAATCGCCGTGGCATTCGACCCTCACAGCACATTTAGTCAATCGCAATATGGCAAAGGATAGGAGAAGCCGCTCACGAAAGCCATCTGGAAATAAGTCAGGCTCCCCCTCCAGGTCGACTTCAACGGATACCGCGCTCAGGGTACCTCTGCCTGCAAGTTCTCCCACATCTGCAACTGCCGCTGGGGATTCAAGCGATCATGAGGAAACTCCGCAGGCTGATTCCATAGCCGAAACTGGCATATCATCTCAAGCCTTGGAGAATCCTCAAGAAGAAGATGCCTCTCAAGCTAGTGAGGTCCCTGTGCTCGCCGACGACGGGCCCCTCGACTCTCCTCAGATCGAACCCGCTCTTGGCGGTATTGTCGAGGACTCTGCAAACGATACACCCGTGGAATATTCTCAATCTCCAACCAATACAGATCAGTCCATCAGTCCGGGTCTGCACAGGCCCTCGTACAACTTGGATGCCGAGCTCCAAGGCGCAAACTTGGATAACTCGGACGAGGACACACAGGCTGAGGGGGGGCATCAACCCACGTCAGCTTCCGCAGCCCAAACAGACAACTCAAACGAAGGCACTATTGGAGAGGACCTTCAAGAAGAAACGAGGAAAAGACTAGTTGCCGAGGAGCGAGTGAGAAGGCTCGAGTCTGAGAAGATGGCTCAGAGGCAAAGATACGAGGACAACGCAAAAGCTGCAAAGAAGAAGCATGACCGCGCCATGGAGAAGGCTAACAAGGAGTTGGAGGCTCAGAAGTTGAAACTCGAGGAGGCGTTCAACGAAAACGAGCGAAAGGTAGAAGATTTTAACATGGATCTTGGCATTTTGCAGTACAACAAGAATATTGAAGAGCTGGCCAACTTGGGCGCAATAGGGGGTACTGCAAAGTCCTCAGCCGGCGATGGTGCTAAAGGGGACGTCTCCAATCTGACAAAACAAGCCGAGTATGAGAACGAGGAGTACTTGCAGGCGATTAATGAGGAAATCAGAAGGCCCACAGGAGAGCCACGAACGATTCCCAGGGGCGATTTGAGGCCGGGCAGTGCTCGATTCCTCCTCACCGAGTACGAGTACCTTCTAGACAAGAACAGGCCACTGTATAATGCGATGAGGGCTACGGCGGATTACGCGGATGGCGAAGGAGCCTTGCCCACTGCCGAGGACAGGCAGCGGTTCGATGGGTTCAGGCAAATAGTTGCGTTGATGAATGATTTCCTGAACGTAAACATCAACAGGCCGAATGATTGCCTCAATGAATCGAGAAGAGATTGGGAGTTGGCAGCGGAAAGCGACAAATGGTGAAGCAGTTTAGATCTCAATATTCATGAGTTTCGTATGATCACTACCGGTATGACATACCCAACAAAGGAGTTGAGTATGTTGACACTACTTCGCCGCCTATGCGTTCACGATCATCCGGGCCTGTCCGTGGTGTTCGTGATTCTGTCAGTCATTTGAGATGGATAGAATCTGCTGCGCCGTCCCTAGGTGGTCAATCAATCCGGCGGTCTGGGATGACGCGCGCGCTGTAGGAGAAGGTGAATCTTGGCAGGCCGCCGGCTGGACCTCCGTCTAATTTGAGCACCAAAACCTTTTGATCACCAAGGAATACAAATTGATTTCCTCTTACATAATACCCTCCTGCGAAGTGAAGCAAGTCCGGTTGGGGGGGCGGGGCGAGCTTACTAGTAGGATCGGATCGTAGAGCGTCTTGGAAGTTTTTGTATCTTGTCCTTCACGTAACTCCTTGGAAAGGTCATTACTGTTTGTTCACAAGGTGCATTGCCGTTAATTCGCACAGACCAATGAAGAATGAGTGATGGTATATCCATCGTTGTGTTAAAAAGTCTTGAGTTACAACCTCAGATGCTCGGAAGGTGACTATCCGCGTGCCCCAAGAAATGAGCTCTCCAGCAGCTGACACACTACGCAGTCGCAACACACATCTGAGGACGGCAATCATTGGCCCACGAAGCATCTTAAGGCCTCAGAAACCAGATAGTCAAGGTTACATCCGTGGGGCCCAGGCCAGCCAGTCCAGCATGCCTTGCCTGCATCGGAATGGCGACTGTCCCAAATTACCTGTGCATGTACGTTCGGAGTCAAGCAGGCTTTTCTTAGTACATCCATTTACCAGCATGGTTAGATTATATTAAAAAACCTCGTGATCGACGACAGTGACCTAGGATTTGTGGGGTAGTTAAGCTTCGATGAGCTGTCATTCAACACCAACATTGAAGCTAACAGCGCCGAGCCAGACCCAATGCCTCGGACTTAGTCCCATGTATGCAAGTCCCACGTGCATACTCCCTGTATGATGTACAGATATAACCTTGCTGCAGAAACAGATACAATTTGTGGGAAACGGTACTGCGTCAAGAGAAACTTTACGACCCCGGTACTTGTGCAATTCCCAAGTGCACAAATTTCTGTGAGGCAATCAACCTTGATGCTCCGTGAATGTCGTCTATTGTGCGTCTAGGCCTCCCCATATATGATAGACGACTCGATTTAGGCTGTCCTCGGCTTGTATATTCACATCTTGGGCTGTCGCAGCCGCCTATCGACCCTTTGGAACAGAGAACTGCTCTGATAAAAATGAAAGATGGAATTCGGCGGCATTTTACAGCACGTAGAAAGTCGAAACGCTCAAAATATGCCCCAAGACACTTGGAGGGCTCTTCAATCTATGGCTCCGAGCAGCCAGTGATGAAGGCGAGGGCTTGTATCGGAACAGCCTTGATATATTTGGGGGTCCGAATATGCGAGGCCACGTAGGGAGCCGCGTAGCACTACATCAAAGCGGCCGTTGAACTTTTCTGTGGCTTAAGTAGCGATGTTTCAGTGGCTATTGGATGGCATATGGTGCGTCAAAGCCTCAGAAAGGGGCTGACCACCTGCACCTGGAGCATAAGTTTAGGTGCTTCTCCACGCTTGTATCCTCAATCTTCGGTTGGGTGTGGCTGTGAGATGGGTTAGTTATCGAGTCCTGTCCTAGAAGTACTGCTTGAAAAACCAAGCTTTCCAGTCCAAGGCATGCTTTGGCTGCGACCGGGCGGCTGGGTCATGGGCCATTTTCTGGTGACCTACTCGCCTGACGATGTGAGCCCGCTTTCTGCACAGCTCTGAATTCTTGATTTGACTTTTGCAAAGCAAAATTCCACTTTCATTAATTCAGCAGACATGGAATTTCAATGACGCTAGAGTTGTTCTGTTCAATGTTGGTCCAGGACTTCACATAGTCGAAGAAGAAGCAATGGTGTAAAACGCGTATTTCACAAAAGTCAACATGAAATCTCTTGAATTTAGTGTGATGGCTTTTTAAAAAACTAAAAATTCCCGATTCTCTTGTCTTGAAGCTGAGCCATTGGTCTTGCATCATGGACTGGCAGACAACAAGGCCTCCCCTCTTGAAATTGATCTCGATGTCCAAGGTACATATTCGGGGATCTTTGACCAGACGGAAGGACTGGAAGAGGGGAATATGCCAAGTGACGGACGTGAAATTATCGGCCACCAGAGATTCGAGCCATGGGCCTCGGACAATGATCCCACTCGGAATGTGGCACCGCACAGGGCGGAAGATCCTTTGAGGCCCTAGGCAAAAATTGTCGAGTCCGAGATACTACGTAAATGGATCAGAGCGCCCACTCTTGGTCGGCCACCATCATTTGCTTCAAGAACTTTCGTAAGAATAATCACTCATACTTAAGCATCGTCTTTCCGTACTGGTCATTCCTTGGTGGATATTTCTTAGCTAATGGCTCAAAGAGGTACAAATCAGACTGGCGCCTTAATACATGCTAATACATCTCGGAAAACGGCTTGTTCCCGGTTCAATCCTCACTGGAAGGTATTCACTGCTCGAATGTATAAATATCAAGGGAAAGAACGATAAAGAGTAACACAGCGATTTACTTCGGACTTCTGACATTCCGTCTCACTTATACCTCGGGATCATTTGACATGAACGAATCTGATACTGGCAGGGAATATTAGCCACTGCAATTGGAATTGTATTTTCAAGGTAGAGATTCCTTTTCCCTCGGCATCCCGAGGTCTTCGTCAGTCAAGGAATTCCTGTTTGTGCGACTAGCGTGTAAGATGAGGGATGTTTGAGACTCGGCGGGCACAAAGGTTGGACCAAACAGACCTCCTCAGGCTGACTCTAAAGATCTGACAACATAGCAGTCTCGTCGGCAATCTACAAGTTTCGGCAATCTTATGCCGCTAATTATGAGACTTGAGGCGTCAGCCGTGTACGACCAGTTCTCATATTCGCAGGTGAGATTACACTCTGGCGTGTGGGAAAGCCTCTGCCGAAATTGAACGATGGCCCCCACGAGACCCACTCGCAAGCTTAGGTATGCTCCCACACATGGTCAATAAGGAAGGTGTACAGATCCAGCGATTTGCGCGGCAGTAGCACAAAATTCATAAAAAAAAAATGCGTGATCAGATTATTGGTGAGAGCATGCATCTAAACTAGTACATGGATGTTTAAGAGGCGCGCGCTTTGTCTCATCGGGAATGTCGCAGTGTGGAATCAGTGGTGTTGGCTGGCCTGGGTTCATGGTACCAACTCAGGTCAGCTCGGACTGCTTACTTTCGGTGTCTGGATGCTTGTTGGAAGGATCCTGGCGGCCACGACTCCAGGAAAGCACTGCTTGCTGGAGTCGGATGTTGGATGTTTTGTGGTGACTGTGAGCATGAAGTTCTGTGGTGAGAGCGTAGATGGCAAGAAATCTCCAGCGAAGATGATTATCTGCAGGTGGAGTGAGATCGGCTGGGTATGCGCTGGGTGTGATGTAAGATGCCCTCTGGACGAGGAGAAAGAGAGCACCACGAAGCACAGGCACAGCAGTCCAGCAGTCCCAGACGTCCGAATAAGCTCGTGGGGTGACAGGAGCAACCCCTGCCTGTTTTCAGGCCAGACCCATGGAGGTGGGCCCTCCGCTGCCCATGCCCCTGGTGTTGCCAAGTATTCTGGCCGGAACGGGTGGGGGTTTGTTTCTCTTGGCTGTGCTCGTGGGTGCACACCTGTCCTCGTCCGAACCGCTATCAGTCTCTACCACACCACAGCAGTCCATCATTCTCACCATCTCCCCAGTCTATCTTGGATGCCACGTCGACATCATGGCGATGCGAGGCCATGGCCTGCATGATTTGGATACTGCCAGGCCTTGCCAGACCCTGCCAGACCCTGCCAGACCCTGCCAGACCCTGCCTGCCTCCTTCCCATTTCCCATGTGCTGCAGAGCCGGTACGACGCGATTTCGGGGCAGGGCACGTCTTGATAACATTTCCCTCAGAGTCTCCACCAGTAATGCGACCTGCCCGATTCTTCCCTGTCAAGGACTGGCCCTCGCGCAGGCCTCAAGGCCGCCCAGGTTTGCAAGCTTTCACATGCTGCTATGCCACCCGGCACTGCGAACCTTATCACGACAGCTGCTTGGCATCATTGGCATCGGGCACCTCTGCCCGTCGGAACGACCAGGTGAACCGTTTATTATCCCCTCTCGCTGCTAGTCCGTCATCGTCATCGCTGTCGCCCCACGCACCCACGCAGCCGTGCACCGTTCATCCCATCAGGAAAAGTCGTGGCGTTCAGATGCCTAGACAACCAAAGCCTGTGTTGGTGGACAACTTCCTAGATGGGAAACAAATTCCCCTCGTTGTGGCTGGCCCGTCCGACCTTTTGAGTCAGCCCCCTCCTCCAAGGCTGAATCAAGCGCCCAGGTGAGCGCTGGCAGTCCTGCAATACCAGGCGGGCGCTGACCATGTTCCACGGCCAATCTGCAGCTCCCCGCCTGGCTGACGTCTTCACCTCGACATCTGTCGCGGGGTGACTCCTCCCTTTGGTGGACGACTTTTTCACCGCTCTGCAGGGGGGCTCTCAGTGTTCAGCACCGTCGTTTCGAGTCCCTGCCCGGCCTCGTGTCACTCCAGCAGGCAAACGGAATTCCCCAGATCCTGCGCCTGCCCCAAGCCCTATCGGAACCGTGGCGCGCTTGGCCCCTGGATCTGACGAACCTTAAGCGTGCCTTGCGGCGGCGGCGGCAGGCCGACCACGAATACACCACGACGCCAAGAGCCCGGAGTCCGGTCTACTGTTACTTGGATTCAAGAGACTGTCTCTTTTGGGGGCCTTCCTGGCCGCTCTCACGGTAATCAGCAACGTGCCCTGCTTCCTTATCATCGTTTGCGTACCCTGCTACCCCTTGCGAGAGCGTCACTCCTTCTCGGGAATCCCTTCCCGCTGAGCCATTTCCACGTCAACATGTTCCAAATCGCAATGCGGATGTCCCCCACCTTGCGCCTCGTGGCGATCGAATCTTCTTTCGCTGTCTCGGCGATCCAACTCGTCCTGGAGCCGCTCGCGGACGCCTTTCTCGGTGCGAGCTGTCCTTGCCTGGCAACGCAATCTGCTTACTGTACACGCCTGTGGTCATGCAGCGTGTCGTCAAGCGAGCATGCATGCGCCCATGCAAGGAGATTCCACCGCAGCCGTCAAATTACATCTCGATCATACATCAATGTCGTGACCTGGTCATAGCACCCCACACAGTTTGTGCTGTAGTACAAGGGTCTCCGTGGGCCTGCACAAGGGCCTGGAGTTTGGAACCGAGCTGGTTCAAGGCCGCACAACACCACACTGCTGCATCTTTGTACATTACTCTGCCTTACGTTTAGAGTTCCAGACATCTGCCCGCATCATTCTGCAGCCGGCGAAGCCGTCGATCTGCCGCTGTCTGCACGTGCGGCGAATACGCGTGTGTCAAATAGCACACCAACAGGGAGGTACATGACATATCAGATCCTCTCCGGCCAGGGGGGGCCGGGGCCATCCATTGTGGTCGACCCGCCGCTCAAGAGAAGATATTGTTTGTGCATCACTGTATACATGTCCTATATCTTTGCAGTGGCCGACCGGTCATGTGCTACCTCCGAATATCCCAGAATGCGGTTGCGGCCTCACGGGTAGATTTACCCATATTGCGCCCTGCAGCTGAGCCAATCAACCTGCCCATGCCCTCTTTTGACACAAACCAAGTCCGGACGATCACGTCCCAGAGACGTCCAGACATGTACACTGCTCTTCTCCTTTGGTGCTTTGTCAAGCTTACACAATTGAGACCTTCTCGATTGGACCCTGTCAGTGTGGTTACTGAGAAACATGTTTCTGCACGTCTATCATCGGTAGCCATCGGTGGGCCACCCCTTGTCCCTGATCGGACGTTGCAACCGTACCCTTGTAACGGCTGTGACAGCGTGGATGTCTCCTATCAAGCGATCCATCCAATCCTGGGAGGTCCCGAAGACTCGCTCTAGTCGGGAAGGAGGCCTTGCCACATGTTGACAGGGACGGACGACGGTGCCCGGACGAGACCAAAGTCGGGAGGATGGCCAAGGTTCTATGATGTTCGATATTGACTTCAGGCCCTTCCGGGCATGGCCATGCTACCCTGACACTGCCTCATCGGCCATGGAGGTCACTCACAACGATATTTGGGTGGATTCATCTGGGTAGCTGCACATACCAGATTGCGTCCCAACCACGGCCCCGATCCGTCATGTGCATGCTGCCTCTGTCGATATATTGCGCTCGAATTCTGCATGGTCGAGACTTGCTTTCCTCCTGTGTAACTGACTTCTGGGCCCATCTCCGGTCGAGAATTCGCAGATTGAATTACCTCTTATATCCCTTGTCAACCTGAGACGAGTTTATCTCATCATCAAGCCAACGGATTCTCACATTCGACATATCAAGGGCGTCGGTCCGATTCGAGTGATATTCGGTCCACCCTCACCGAGAAGCTTTGAGGCTGCTCCCTGCGCACATAAGTCCAGGCTCGACCCGAGAAGACTCTTTTCTTGTCCCTGATCCAGAACCCAGCATCCCACGTTCTCACAAGGATTTGCTTCGCACGCCCTCTCTTGAGTTGACATCTTCATCCGCACGAAACTACTCAATCTATATACAATCAGGCAAACACCGTCATAATGGCTGGGAGCAGCTCCATGACACCGGCGATGTTCGCTGCAAGACTTCGCGTGAACCAGCAGCAACTCCGGTACTTTGCTGCAGGTATATGTGCTCTGATGGCACTCTTCATCGTCTTTCATTGGATCCGGTATCTCTTCAACAGGGCAAACTCTAGGAGCAGGTCCAACTCTGGGGTCACGTACCCGTTCAGGCTGCTCACGAGGTAGGCCGTTCGAACTCGCCCAAAACGATGTGCTGTGGCTAACTTCAACTAGGAATGTAAGAAACATCCTCGTCCGAAAGGTTCCTGGCTTCACCTCGAGCGGCCATGCTCTCCTATTCGCGGCATATCTGGCGATCAACATGGCTCTGACTTTTACCAATGTCACCTTGGTGTACTCAAGTATTGCCAATAGATGCGGGTGGTGAGTAATTACAACTTGGAACCACTAAAGAATAAGACTGACATGGCCTAACCCAGGATTCTCTCGGCAAACTTCGCCGTCGTGGTCTTCTTGGCCCTCAAGAACACACCGCTTGCCTTCCTATCCGCATATTCATACGAGCGTTTGAACGGCCTTCACCAGATCGCTGGGTACACATCCTTTGTCTACTTGGTGCTCCATGCAGCCATGTACTCACATTACTTTCTCATCAACGACCGCGCCGAAATGCTGCAGACGCAAAGTTCTATTGCAGGCATCGTGGCTGGTTTTGCCTTCCTCGGTCTGCTCGTCTCTGCTGTCATAATTCGACGCATTTGGTACGAGGCCTTTTACGTCTCACACATTCTATTCTTCATCGTGGCCCTCATTTGTTCCGCATATCACCAGCCTGCTCTTGAAGACGGGCTGATCATCATCTTCGCTCTCATCGCCGCTATGTGGGGCGCTGACCGTCTTCTTCGCGCGTCGAGGATGTGTTACCGCGCCGTCAACAACGAGGCCATCCTCGAGCCGCTGCCCAACGGCGGCACCAAGATTACTCTGATTAAAAAGCCTCACGGGGTGGTCCCCGGAAAGCACTGCTTTGTGTGGATCCCTAAGATCCGCCTATTCGAAGCACACCCCTTCACCGTCGTTGCCAGCGAGCCCATGGAGTTTGTCGTCAACTCGTATGATGGCTTCACGCGCGACCTGCGCAAATACGCGTTGGATCACCCTGGCGTCAGACTCAAGGCTTCTGTCGACGGACCTTATGGCACTTTCCCGGACCCCTTGGAGTATGACAAGGTCGTCTTGATAGCTGGCGGAAGCGGTGCCAGTTTTACCTTCGGCCTCGCTGTAAACATGCTGGAGAGGATGGGCCCTGAGTCCTTAAAGAATATCACCTTCATCTGGGCAGTCAGAAAGCACGGTGAGTTTAAGCCCTTCGACCCTCGTTTGAATGTCTGCATCAAACAGGCTTTCACCTCTGTTGCTTGAATTGATGGAACTTTTCCTGAGTTCGAGGCTAATGTTTCTTCTTGTTCAGATAATTTCTCTTGGTTCTCCCAGCACCTCAACACCCTTCGTACCCACGAACATTCCCCCAAGGTCAATGTCTCGTTGTACGTCACAGCAGCCCCAGCCAACGATTCAGCCGAACAACGCCGTGGCTCAGTCCTCATCACCGACATCCGACAGATGCACCGCGTCACCACCTCCTCCTCCTCGGGCGAATCCTCGGAGAGAAGCCTTGACATCCCATCGGGTGAGCACGAGATGAATGAGAAGGCCCTCGAGCGGGGGATCGTCACCATCAACACCACCAAGAACAAGGGTCGCGACGCAACCGCCACGGACCCAGAGAAGACCCTGGGGCTTCCAGTCCACCACCAGAGGACGATGCCAAGCGACAGCAGCCTCGCCACTGCCTACAGCGCTGCAGGCTCGTCAGTGGCTGACGAGCACCGCGACGTGCTCAAGTCTGGTCGGCCCGATACAGCCACCCTGATCCGCGAGGCGGTACGGTCCACGCCGCCGCACCAGCGCGTGCTAGTCGCGGCGTGCGGGCCCGACGGGCTCATGCGCGTCGTAAGGGACACAACCGCCAGCCTGATCAGCGGCGACGGGCCTGGGGTCGAGCTGCACTGCGAGCAGTTCGGGTGGTGATCTTTTACCAACCCACGCCTGCATTCATGCGTGCACATGCACATGTGAATGCGTGGGAACTCATTACACCCCCCTCCCCCACCTGGGATCTTCATCGGTCCGAACGGCGCAATTCGTAGACCTGCCCAGCCGGGCAGTCCTCGGAGGGCTGGCGCATTTGGGGAGGGTGTGTGGGGATGGTTGCTTGCACTCGTGGCCGCGGCCGTGTTTGCCTTCGCACGTCGGACCGATATCCACAGATGTCATCTTTCTGATATTTCTGACCTTCTTTTTTCCTGGGTGGTTTTGGTCACGGCGCAGTATCTTGGTTGTTTTTTCGGCTCGCTCTGGGCCCACGGACGGTCACGTTCCGCTGGGCCCGGTTGGGGCTGCTGGATGTCAGGTGGGCCAGGAAGTCCGGATAGCCTTTCCACGGGCGCAGTGGAAACGTGTCTTAGATTTTTCTTCTTTCGTTATGGTCTGGCTTATTGTGCGGCTTGCTGAAGCAAGCATCCGCGGGTGCTCCCGCCCTGGTTAGAAGCTGTAGGCTAGTCAAATGCAATGCGAGGTCCGCATTTGAGGCTCACAATTTACTGAGGTACTTTGTCGATCTCCCGTTCACACCCTTGCCGGGATGATATTAATTGAGCCGCCGTCAGGCAGATCACAAGACATCCACTACGCCCTGCATGACTGGGGATGTTTTGAGATCGAGTGGCACGGTATCATTCATGTAAGCACGGAACCATCAAGTCTGCAGCAATCGCTGAATGGGGCTGTGCCTCTTTCTTATCTTGACATTACTGACCTTGGTCGGACATCGCAGCCGTGCCAAGGTCTACTCAGAGTGACTCCAAACGATAGTTGTCTGGATTTGGAATGCTTGAGGCTGGGTGGTGTATGTGTCTTCTACCTACCGCGCCTTGATTTACAGCTTCCCTTCCCTCCAGGGTTCTCGGCCAGATCTCCGTACGGCCTCAGTATCTAGTACAGCTCGTAATTACAACATCTCCGCGTCGTGACAGGGGGCCTTGAGATGCCCTCATGGATAACACACAATGAAGAACTGGTAGACCGTAAGAATGCAGGTCTGGAATATTACGCCTGAATGTGTGCTTCTTCCTTTGAGCCGAGTCCCTTTGAGGCTTACCTTGCGCCATACCATTACCCATGAGGTGCCGAAAATGGCGACGGTGGTATCATACCGTATCTTCCTCCCTGTCTTCTCACCCTGCCCTCAGATCCTCCGCACCTACTTTCTCAGAATAGCTGACTGCATCTCAGCTTGCTATCAAGCAAGTTTCTTTTCCGTAGTACCAACTCTTGAAGAGCTTCTACAAGGCACCTATGTCTTTCGTGGAAGAAATCAGCATCGCTCTTGAACATTAGGTCGAGGTGTTGCCATGTTTTAAAGACAAGTAGGAATAAGCGCAAACGATGCAATCCATTATTGGGCTGTCTCTTAGTTCGGGGGAAATCAAATTCGAGTCTCCGCTTCCAGGAGATAATTTTACACGAGAAAACACACCTGATCACTGAACAGCCTAGACGTGTAGTGTTCAAACTCAAATCTTTGTTGCAGGCCAGCACAACTAATTTTACGTACATCTGTCTACAGTGCCTGTCCTGAAAATCTTGACGATATCTTCAGTCGTAACCTCACCAAACTTTAGAAGCTGGCATTCCTTCAGAGCACTGTGCCCACCAAAAATCATATTGAAGCAGGCATACATTTCAAGGATTGGTCGAATCACCCATTTGTCTTTCCAAAACCAGTTCTTCAGTCTATAGAGAATGTACAAACCTGTCTTGATCCACAAAGCAGTAATAGAACTGCTCGCTTTCCTTTCCTCAAAGCTCCCCCGTCTCCCTCGCGCTTCAATGTTAAAAAAATGACCTCTCGTCGGTACGTACGGTCTCAAACTGCTGCACAATCGATGCCAGTGCCACCAATCTGTCACCCGAGGTGTTCACTGTCAGTGCGGAATGATGAGCCATGATGGCCGCCCACCAAATCTGGACTGCGCGGAATTGCCCAGGTATGAGTCTGGGCCACTTCCTCCAGAGCGATCGATGACATCTGAACTTGTGGGTATCGGATCTCGAAATCTCGCTTGTCCCGTGATTCATGTAGAACTAGTAAATAGATTAGCTCTTCAGGCGTCCTAGAAGACTTGCTCAGGGACCGGCCCGTCCACTCAGACTCTAGAAGGACGGCGCTGCATTCGTTGTCGGCCTCGGCAAAAGCATCGCATGATGATCTGCTCGTTGGTGAAGAACATCACCTCGGGAGGATCATTCGCCTCTGATAAGTGCAACCCTGGCAAGAAGAGCGTAAGCAAAGGAGCCTCTTGTAACCTCAATCTCATGATCACGCCTTCCAGCTATCCTGGTAAAGTAATAATATGGGTGCATGTGCGCGGGTAAGCGGCTTTGGATTGGCTCTTGTCGATGAATCACAGAGGCCTGGGTTGCAGTACATCCATCACGCAGAGCCAAAACAGCGTCTTGTGTGTATATATAACTATAAAGTCATGGTATCTCATTGCCCTTATGGAAACATAAAACTCCAAACGAAAACAATGAACACCAAAGCACCCTGCTCTAAAAAATGACTATTCAAAAAATACATGCGCATGGCGCAGAAGAGAAAACAATTACACATCATACATTATCATACAACACTTCCCGGTGCGAATGGGGGGGCTTTGCCGGCCTTAACAAGGTCGACGGTTCTCTTTCTGCTGGTCTCACGGTAGTGCTCTTTCTTGAGCTTGGCCAGGAGCCAGTACTGATACAGGGCGAATAAGCTCAGGCCGACGGCCAGGCTGGCGCCCTCAATGGAGACGGTGACTAGGGCGGCGATGCTCCAGTGCCAACCATGCTGCACATGAACTATCACCATCGTTGCTATGAAGCCCGCCAGACTGTTGAGGATGAGAGGCAGATAAATTCGGTTCATCAGCCATATATAATTTCGCCTCCAAAAGACTGCGAGCCACAGCATGCCCAGGACGCCGAGGAAGAAAGCGACGCAGCAGATGGCCAGCAGAGGAATAGACGGAATCTTCTTGAGCGTGGCGGTCGTGGTCAGAGGTATGGATGACAGGTTATCGTTATCGCTCAACATCAACGATCTATCGGCTGGGAAGCCCGTGAAGTTGCAAGGGGCAATAACAAAGGCAACGAGGACCATCCAGGCGAACAGATTGGCGAAGATGTTGTGTGCGCGTGGAATCTTGTCCAGATTCAGCAGCATGTTCAAGTATCTTGTCTGAAAGCCGCTACCGCCCCGCTGATGTGATGGAGGAAAGTAGGCTGGGCGTGGGGGGCTGGATGGAGAGCGCGGAGAGCGCGGATGATGTGGGCTTGTATGCGATGGTGACGAGGATGATGGCTGCTCCCGTGACCTTGGACTCCGATTGGGATCATTCGACAAGGTCTCGGTGCTGCTCGTGCTGCTCCGGTTGCTGTTGGCGCTGGGAGGTGGAGGAAGTGGTGCGTTGCGAGGTTGTGTATACGTCTTGGTCAAGGCTGGGTTCTCATCGTGGATACGAATCGGCATGCGCGGAAGAGGCCACTGCGGTGTAGGCGGCGAGTGGCCCGTCGAAGGCCTCCATATCGGCGAAGTCTTTTGTCTTGGAAAAAGCCCAAAGCTTGTCCTCTTCTCCCTGCTCCTTCTCTTCTGCTTGTGCGACGGCAGAAGGGGTTCCTGCGATGGACTCTCCTTTGGCGTTACAGGTATGGGTAAGTGAGAGCCCGATTGTCTGTCCATGTTGGTCCGTGGTATCGACCTTGCCCCAAACGATATCTCCAGTGCGGGGCCACAAAGCTCATTCAAGATGAGAGGCACCTGGGTTGGTAGCGGCGTAGTTTGCAGTCAGGGTTGCGAGGGGGCCAGGAAGAATCAGGGAGGCGAGCCGAACGGAAAGAAACGAAAACAGGCGACTCATAATATAACTTGGGCAAGAAAGGACAGAAGGACGAGAAGGGGGGTTCGGATGGAAGGGCAGGATCGGGTGGCAGGAATCCTTTGGGATACACACGATGGTCGAGAAGCCCAGTCAAGGCTGACTGAGCGAGGCGGCGAGAAGGGAGATTCTGGAGAGATGGAGCTAGAGAGATAGAGGAAGAGCTGCAGAACAGCAGAAAACGGCAAGAATAGAGAAGGCCGGGCGAGCGCCTCTTACTGATAAAATACCTAGGCAGGCATGCCCCAGGCTGTAGGTCGTGAGCTGTGGTCGGGTTGGTAGCATCGTGCTATATTGATCCTAATGGTGTTGTTGGCTGCGGTAGAGGCGTGATGGGCTCCGTATCTTCGCTCGAAGGAGGAGGTGTGGGGGCCCGAGGCCAGGCCGGACAAGAAACAACAGCTGCAGCCAGGAGAGCGCGGTGGTCCGCAAGGTGAGAGGGCCAGTGACGACAATAGGAATACGGCGCGCCCTCAGAGTCCCACCAGAGCGACCTCATGTAAGACGGAAGGGCTGGTGGGGGTGTGTATAAATAAAGATGCAGGCATGCAAGTCGGGGGCGGGAGTTGGGTGATGGATGGATCTGGCCGATCCTTGGGCGGGAGGCTGAGGGCCAAGCCGGCTGGCCGACCGTTCAGTTAGTGCAAGGGTGTGCGCAGCTCCAAGTTTTTAACAGGCGCAGGCGCGGTGCAGTAAGCTGCAGTGGCAAGGGGGCAGGATGAGAGCTTGGGGTGAGATGAGACCTCGATATTAATATAGAGCAGTTGCCCATCTCTAGTCAGGGTCAAAGTGTATGTCTCCTAATTGTCTGTCTGTTAGGATGTGCTGGACCTTGAAGAGCATACTGGTCAGGTTGATGCGGGTTGGTAACCAAACCACTGCTAGAGTGGATCGTTGCTGTTGCTGTTGCGGCGCAATCGAGACGCATGCGGGCGGCACGCCTACATGATGAGCTTTACGCCGGCCCCAACGTGCTGTCCACTCTGCAGTTGGAAAAGAAAGAAAGGCCTCAGCCCTCGTAACTGATGCTGAGGGCTTGGATCATCCCATCCGCTTCTCCGGCCTGGATTGACTAACTGACTGCATATGTGACTCAGTGGGAGGTGGCTGCCTAAGACAATGTGCAGAGCCTCCATTTTCTGATGTGATGAAGAACAGACGAACGGGTGGATTGGGCCACCCAGGACATGGGAAAGAGTCATGGGTATCGCAAAGTTCCAATGCTGCTTTGGTCTGTGGTCGTGCAGGAGCCAACAGGTGCCGTACCACAGTAGACGTGAGCAAGGACAGAACCAGAAGAGGAATGGAAGGCAAGGTATCCGTATTCCGTACCTAGGTACCTAGGTACCCTCACCAGGACCAGAAGTGACGAATGTCCAGAGAGTTAGAGAGTTATAGACCAGCCCGGCGGGCAGTCTAGCCCAGTTGGTCTTGGCCCGTCCTCGCCTCTACAGAGTAAGCTGCTCACTACCTAGGTACTATGCCCCGTGCTATGCTCTGCTCTTGCTAGGCCGTCAATTCATCCCATTCATCGCAGGTTCCAAACTTTTTGGTGGGTCTCCTCCACGATGGGCAGATATAATTGGCCACCCGATTGCCGTCGACTTTGCGGCAGGAAAATGCCCCACTAGGCTTTCTAGGTGCACCTCCCCGTCGTCGATCGCATCTAATCGCATCTGCTCCTCCTTGCTACCTTCGCACTCTCGAGCCTGCAACTTCTCGAGCTCGACTACTTGCGCTTTGCATTCCTGGCTGTGCACATGTACTCCCCGACAACGACCACCCCGGATCGCATCTCATGTATACCCCACGGGCAAGCTGTCGATAGCCACCGGCGATGACTTCGTCCCACTCTCAGGATGGCCCCAGCGGTCACCGCAGTACACCGCAACCACAGCCGCAGCCGCAGCCGCAATCCCAGCCCGCAGATGGCCAGCCGACTCCCTCCAAGACCCCGCCACCAAGCGACAGACCGGCTGAACAGACACCCGTTCAGACGAACCATGTCGACGATACGACAAACCCGACGAACCAAGAATCCGCGCCGGCCAGGAACCTGCCCCCATCATCCGACCAACCCGCCCATCCTGTCCAGCCCTCTGCAGCCCACGGCGAGGCGATCGCGCCGCGCCGCCACGCCGGCGATGATTACATGAACAGCTCCGCTGATATTGTTCACAACTGGCTGAACAAGACTGACCAGGTGCCACCGCAGCCCAACCAGCTAGGGACTACGGAGCATGCTGCACCTCCAGAAGATGCTGCTGCAGCTGTCGCGGCTGCCGCGGCGACAGCAGTCGAAGCCCAGGGGACGAGCGGCCTTTCCAGCCATTTCGCTGGCCCTGATTTAGCAATGCTAGGACAAGACATGCCGCATGATTTCGTCCAGGGCTTACCCCCAGACCTCTACAACGAAAATATGGCTGTACCTTGGACTTTCGCTGGACCACTTGCGGTGCGACCTGTCGTCTACCAACCTGGCGTCAGCGTCCCCGATGGAATCGACGTTAATATGTCTGAAGATGACGACGCGCCCTCAATCGACCAGCTAGTATTAGATGGGACCCGTTTCGACCGAATGGCACGCCTAGAATTTGCCGATACCTTCGTCGCAATTACGACAAATGCTACAATAATTGGAAGAGATCAGCGCGTCTACAAAAAGGCTTTAATGCAAAAGAAACGCGCCGAGACCAAGGGTTTCTATTCAGACACGGTGCCCCAGAAGCGTGGCTACTACAGCAGATCCTACGTCAGTCAAGAAGGTGGTGCTTTGGGCCCGGAGTCGGACGGCGAGGGGAGGTCAAGATCTTCTAAGCGACGCAAGACAGGGGACAATGGCCAATCTGCGTCTTCGCCCAAGCAAGACACACCAGCCGCGGATGAGTTCCCGGCGCCGGAAAATGTCGTCAGCAGTCGGCAATATCTCAACCATACCCCAGGAGCGGTACCCGTCGACATGGAGAATCTCCGCCCTTCTTCCGATGATGTAGCCAGAATAGACATCCACGGTGCCGGTCCCGACATCATTGAGACTTCCAAGGGCATCTCTCGGGAGCATCTCAAGATACAGTATGATGAAGAAAATCGCGTCTGGCAGGCAACAGCCATCGGCAGGAACGGCTTCTTTTGTGAAGAGACGCTCTACCACAAGGACGAGGTCGTCACGCTTCGCTCTGGTTACCACCTCCAAATTCAAGCTGTCGGCTTCATATTCACCATCAGCGGTGTTGAAGATGGGAAGCTGGGAAATGAAGAACCCAGAGCCTACTTCGAGGACGGTAAGAAGATGAGCCTCGACTTTTCCAACTCCCGAGCAGAGGACGACATGCGAGACACAGACGACGAGGAATCGCCACCGGCGAGGACATCTGCAATGCTCGAGACAGATGATTCGGACGATTCAGATGGCGAGGCAGACAGCTCCGCCGTCCCCAAGCCAGCTGCTCGTAAGGCCGAGCCGGAGGAACCTATACGGCCAACAATTGAATCTGATCCTCTCAAAGAAACTCCGCAATCGGCGGAGCCGGACGTACCACAAGCTATGGTGCCTCCAAAGAAACGTGGGCCAGGGCGGCCTCCAAAGAACGGCGTCATGTCCAAGAGGGAGGAGCGTGAGCTCAAGAAGAAGCGCGAAGAGGAGGACAAGAAGAACAACCCGCCTCAGGAGCCTGGCGAGCCCCCAATCAAGAGGAAGGTTGGGCGGCCCAGGAAGCATCCTCGGCCTGAAGATGAGGGCGACCAGCCGGAGAAGCGCAAATACAAGCCACGCAAACCGAAGAACGAGGATGGGGAGGACGAGGAAGACCCGGAGGGCGACAAGGCTGACAAACAGAAGCGACTTCAAAAGCCAAAGACTCCACCGTTGCAGTTGGGCAACAAGGAGGACTGGCCGGAAGAAAAGCTGCAAAAGCCCAACAAAAACTACCAAATGTTGATTGACGAGGTCTTGTCTGCGGCACCTGAGGGCCTCACGCTGAAGCAAATCTACAAGAGGATCGCCAAGCTATATCCGTACTTTTACTTCTGTGTCGACACCAAAGGCTGGGAAAGCAGTGTGCGACACAATCTTATAGGCAGCCATTGCTTCATAAAGAATCAGGATACGCATCTCTGGAAGCGGGTCCAAGGCATTCCCTTGGAGTCAGGCAAGAAGCGGAAGCCAAGCGACACTACCGCAGAGGCGCGGCCCGCACCAATTTACAACGGCAACTTCAATCCTGCCCACGGCTATCAGCAGCCGCCGCACCCCCAGCAGTATCCAAACCAACACATGGTCTCCACTGGAGGTGGACCTTCGATGAATGGGATGCCCCGGTATCAACCCAGCAGCCAGGCGCATCCGGGTCCCATGCCCAATCCGATCCATCCTAGCATTGCCGCGAACCAGCAGGCCGCCAGTCGCCAGGGCTTCCCACAACAAACACCACAGCAACAGCAGCAACAGCAGCAGCAACAGCAGCAACAGCAGCAACCGCCGCCGCCCGCAGCCGCTGTGCCTCAGGCAAGTACCTATGCCGCTACCGTGGGACCGCAGAGGCCACAGTATCCAAGCAGTCAACAGCAACCCTACAATCCAGCATTCAATCAAAGGGCACAGCAAGCACCACTGGTGCATGGCACCGCTACGGGCTCTCAACAGGTACAGAACCACGCCCAGAACTCGCTCACAGGACGACCTGTTCAGGGTGTGCCACCGACAACTCAGCGCGGTCCAGCCATGGTTCATCCGGGTCCGGTACAACAGAATCAGCGAGCCCCTAGTTTACCGCAGCCCCCGCAGCCCGTGGCAACCACTGTACCACCTGTGGCTCTAGGGCCCGCGGTGGAGCCATCACTGAGAGAATTCCTTCGGAAATTCTCCAGTGAGGTTGTTAAGCAACTCCAAGGCCGCGTAAAGCGCCCATACGCTGTTGCCGTTTCTGTTATCAGTCGTGGTCTGGGCTTAACCGACATGAGCCTGGCGCCAGAGCACGAGAATTTCGAGAAGGCAATCATCAACATTTTCCACACACACAAGTTGACCTACTCCAAGCCGAAGGCCACCGCAGCATCAACGCCCGCGACGGAGCTACCGAGGCTTCCATCCGCTCCGACAGCGCCAATTGCGAATGGGAATGGTACCGCGCCCGCACACGGATCGGCGCCGGTGGCACCTTCACCGGGAACCGCAACACCAACCGCTGCTCCCGACGGCTCTGCTCCCAGTGGCTCAGATCCCACTGGTTCGGCTCCCAACGGTTCTGGCACCACCGCAAGTAGAGTCAATGGATCTCTAACTGCGACCTCCAGCACTCCAAATGGCACAACTGTGGATGGAAATCCTGTGCTTGGCCGTAATGAAATATCGACCAACGGGCCTGCTTCGACCGGCCCGGTGGCACCTTCTACTGCCCCAGAGCCCGTTCAAACCAGCACAGCTGTGGGCGCTGGTAACCCATCTGGATCATCAACTGGTGCCCAATCCACTGGTGTCCCATCCGCCAACAGCCCCGTCCCGTCTCGCTCAAGCGCAACACCAGCACCAGGCACTCCTGCCCCTAATGCGGAAAGCGTGCAGCTCCTGGACCCGAAGCTTGTTGAAGTGATTCAGCAGTACAAACAGCTCAGTCAGCAAGTACTGAAACCCCAGGTCGGTCAGCTCCAGGCGGAGATCCTGGTGATGAGTGCGGTGAATCGTGTACTGGGGTTCACAACTGAGACAATCGTCCCGCACACCGCTCAAAGCGCGAAGCTCGGCCTGAAGGAGGCGGAAGACGCGCTCATCAACAGCCTGAAACCCCGGGTAGAT
This sequence comes from Diaporthe humulicola, assembly GCA_038088545.1. NCBI lineage: Eukaryota > Fungi > Ascomycota > Sordariomycetes > Diaporthales > Diaporthaceae > Diaporthe > Diaporthe humulicola. The sequence continues at coordinate 125,637 of JBBWSL010000102.1, forward strand.
ACCTACCTCAGAAATAAGCAGGCGCCGCAGTCTGTGGCGCCTGCAACGTCAACGCCTACCCCGGTCCACGCCGCCACTACCTCGGCGTTGCCACTGTCAGCCTCCTCACGTTAGAGATCGTGGCACTGGGCCCGGCGGTTACGACCTTGAAGAGATCCTGGTGTTATCGATGGTGAGGCCTGACGAAAGTCGTGCAAATCAAAACAAGTTGAATACTGGTCTGTCTGGAAGTCGTCACTGTGTTGGTCGTTTGCTTCAACTTGGCCATCTTATTTCAATGTTGTTGCTATAATGCATGTTATGTGGGCATCCTCGGCAAGCCTTATGGTGGCCAGTCATGTTTAGACTAGCCACGTGAAGGAACGGAGTTGGATATTGGAGGCGTTTTAACGAATGGCATGGATAGGCGCCGGTCTGGTCAGCGGAATGCATCGTTACTGCTCAGGGATACCTCGTCTTTTCAGCCTATTGTCCTTTCACAATTACACTCAGCGCAGGGAATTTCATGGTTCAACCAATATTTGGCACACTTTTCCGAATGCCGTGGGAATCACCACACGATACCCCGAGCAATGAATGGTGCAGTCTAAAGTGTAATAACTGTCCAGTTGAATTTGGTCCATCCCCTCCCTATACTTCGGGCTTGGCATTCGCATCGGATTCCCATGGTGAAAGAGGGGAGATGAGAGCTGTTATATCATGCGACTGGCAGGGTGATATTGATGATGATGTGCCGACCCAACGGTCACGGATATACCTCCCCCCTGTCGAGTTGAGAAGTTCAGACGATAATCGCGCGGCCTGCCAAACCTGTCAAAAAGCCTGGTGCCCCCGCATTGCTGGCCATGGCACCCTTGGCTTCGAGGCTTGGTCCCGCTGGCGGCAGCTCCCGTGGTCGACGGGTTTTCCTGTCATCCTGTCGCCAAAAGGGGAACTCATGCGGTGGGATGCATTCCCAACTTATTTCGGACAAGGGGCCAGGGGGGGGGGGGGTGGATATCCCGGGTATACAAGCTTGACCCATCCGCCCTTCCCAGGTGATCGGCTCCTTTCTTTTTTGGCTTGTGAGTCTCGGTCCGGTAGATGCAGGCTGTCCTGTGCGGACGAATCGGCACGGAGTAGGTGGGCTGGCAGGTGGGCGGCTGCGATGTTCAGATGGTCGCCCTCGCCCCGGTACGGAGTAGGTTGTAGCGGGGACATCATCCCTCCCCTTGTTCAGACGGGCCTGCTCGGCCTGGTGTGCGGAGAAGAATGACGCAGTCGGTTCATTGAGATGGCATGTGGAAGTAAGAGGTCAGATGAATTTCGGACATGGGACCACAGTCCTTGTGTTGTGTATATAACCTGCCGCAACGTTGGCGGCGCCACTTTGGCTTCGGCCTGGGGGACGAGGTCTGCCGCTGTACTCTGGTACGCAGAGGAAACCCAAGGCTGAGAACTCAGCAACCAACGGCAATATTACCAGCCGGCTTATCTAATTCTCGTAATCACATCACGATGCCCGCATTCAGCTCCCTCCTCCTCCTGCTCCCAGCCCTCGCAGGCCTGGGTTCCACATCGCCCGTGGGCGGCGGTCCGAAGACAAACCCACGACAGACATCATGGACTGTAGGCCAGCCGGTGACAGTCCAATCCGGCACGGTGAGAGGAGCTGCTTCCCGGGTGCGGTCAGAGGTGTCTGCATATCTAGGCATTCCCTTTGCCCAGCCTCCGACTGGCCAACAGCGTTTTATGCCCCCCGTCGCGGTGACCTCGTTGGCGGCTAACTCAACCGACAACTCGACCATCTTCGATGCTTCAGACTTTGGACCAGACTGTCCGAGTACCCATAGTAAGTGACGATGTGACAGGTAAAAGGAGGATCCGCTCGTGCTGGTTGTCTTAGACGAGTTATTTCCTCCGCCCAAAACAATTCGGTCCTTCCAAGTATTCGTCCCCAACTCTCGTAGCTGTCGCCTATTTTCCGAAATACAGAGGTGGAAACAAGTGACTAAAGAGGGTCAGTTCCAACCGACCAAGCGTATATTGGAGGACCAGCCGGGGAAGCGATCCTCACCGCCGAAGCGCAGACCGGACGGCCGCTGAGCGAGGACTGCCTGTCACTCAATGTGTGGACGAAGCCACAGTCGGGAGCGGGGCAACCAAAAGCAGTGCTCTTCTGGATCTTTGGCGGAGGTAAGGCAATCAACATCGACCCCCTCAGCAGCAGCAGCAGCAGCAGCATATTGCCTGGTTCGAGGTAATTGGCTGATGGTAGAACCTCTTGACAGGCTTCTCTATCGGCAACACGGCGTGCGAGATTTACGATGGCTCGGTGCTGGCCGACGAGAACGACGTGGTGGTAATATCGCCTAACTACAGAGTCAACATATTTGGCTTCCCCGGCGCACGTTAGTAGAAGTCTTCCGTTATGGTCCCCGGGGTTTTCTGTTTTGAGGTTCCGCAGCAGTCACTTACTCACTATTGCACACCAGCGGGCTTGCAGCAGAACGTCGGCCTCCTAGACCAACGCATGGCCCTCGAGTGGGCACGCGACAACGTCGCTTCGTTTGGAGGCGATCCGTCTCGCATCACCGTGTTCGGCCAGTCAGCCGGCGGGGCGTCGACCGACTACCTGAATATCATGTACCCGGACGACCCCATCGCCAACGGCTTCATCCCGCAGTCTGGGGTCGCCAGCGGCGCCGTTGGGGCCCTGGCGGGGACGCCTGCGGACGCGGCGACCGCCTGGTACGACGTGTCTGCCTCGGCGGGCTGTGGTGGCGAGGAGGCCGGGCCGCGGACCGTCGACTGCATGCGCATGAAGACGACGGCCGAGATCCTGGGCGCTGTTAACGAGAATGATCTTATTGCTAGTATGTGACCGACTCTCGAGAAGTTATCCCACCTCTGCGCGGGAGGGCTCAAAGGCCTTTTAAACAGACTCCAATCTGAGAGTCCTCAAGTCTGGAATAAGCCCACTGACAACTCCCTAGTCCAAACTGGCTTCTCGCCTGTCGCGGACGACATTACGGCCCCGTCGGCCGCAGTAGACCGCCTAAACGCAGGCGACTTCGCAAAGGTGCCGATGCTAGTAGGCAACGTCGAGAACGAGGCCGGCTTCATCTGGCCGGTGCTGCTCGCATACACCTACTTCGACCAGTCGACAGTCGACACGATCGCGCCGCTGACGAGCCTGGTGCAGCCGATCCTGGACATCGCCAACCTCGTCGGCTTCACGTGCGGGGCGCGGCAGGCGGCCGGGCTGCGGGTGGACCAGGGCGTCACCGCGTACCGGTACCGCTTCTACGGGGGCAACTACACGAACCTCTACGTCAACTACGTCGGGGCCGACTACCACACTGCCGAGCTGCCCGTCGTCTTCGGCACCGCGTCGTGGCTGACGGGTATCCAGGACACGCCTGCGCAAGCGTCCATGGGTGCGTTTATGAGGAACGCCTGGGCTGAGTTTGCGAGGGACCCGGAGGACGGGCTGGCGAACCTGGGCTGGCCGAAGTATGACCCAGACGGTAAGGCTGTGCTTGAACTGTTGTGTCGTTTTCCCCTCTCCCCTTCTCCCTCCTCTCTCTTCTCTCGGGTCTCCTCCTTTCCAGCCGCTCCTGAGAGGAAGTCGCCGGTTTGTCCCTATCTGTTCAAGACACTGAACTCTGTGATCTCATTTTAGGTGACACCCTTGCGCGGCTCGCGTTCGAGGGGGAGACGGAACCGTCCTATATCGACCCGGGCGACACCGACACGCTGTGCACCCCCATCAACTTTGTGCTGAACAGGGTCACCGGATCCACCAGCACAGTGATGGGCTGCCTTAACTCCGCCCTCATGGCCGTTGTCACAAACGGAACACAGTCGGAGCAGGTGAGGCAGGTTCTGGCGAGTGAGTGCCACCCCATCTGGCTTTAATCCCTCAAGTCCGTTCTTGCTGCTGACCGCATTGCCTCCTGCTGAAGAGAGCTCGGGGCCTTTGACCTCGACGTCTGTCACAGACATCATAACGGATCTTGTCGGCTTGATGGGCAAGCTTTGACGATTATGCGCGACCAAGGCATATTCTCGAGAGAGCCTTGATTGTTGCCTCTTGATTTGACGCTAACCTCAGCAAAATGTTACCGAGTCAAGTTCGGTTTCTCTTCCATTCTCATCGTATTCGCAGCGGGGTGAAGTGGTCTGTCTAGTGGCTGTGAACCTTGGGAAACACCAAGTAGCCGGCAGGGGAGTGGCTTGGTGCTCGACTGTTGTTGACACCCTAGACCAAACTTTGCTCGTCTGTCATACACATTTAGGAATATAACTTACCATTTCTAGTCGACACTTTGAATCAATGCGGTGAAAGCCTTGCAGAATGTTTAGCCGAGTGGATACAGATCGTCCAATCAAGCCGTCCCGAGAAGAACTATGCACTGATTTAAGGTATAGACAGCCCGCAGCGCCCGAAGATCAAACCACATGGGGCCGAGGCCCTAGGCCCACAGCTCCCACCCTGGAATGGGGGTTAGGATTTAAACATCGGCGTTAAGGCGCTGCCGGCCTTGCTTCTGCGTGGTTCTGTGGCACCGCATAACGACCAAGGGCTTCCCTTGACTCGTTAACGGCGACAGCGACGTCCAGACTCGAACCAATTGCAAAACACGGACCTGAGCCACGCGATCCGCAGCCCCAACGTGGATGCACCCTCGGCTGAATAATGATTATACTATGAGGGCCTCAGGGGTTCCAGCCTGGCTCTCCTTTAAGACGGGTCCAGCGGCTCGGGCGGACTGGCAGTGTGAGGTTACGCGGTGGGACACCAGCGAGTGGAGAGCTCAGGCAAATCAATGCATGTACGGAAATTGAGAGGTTCGGTCGGAGTCTAAATTCCGGCCCGTCGACGGATGAAGCGGCCGCTTCAAAAATGTCCTGCCCTGTCTTCTGGTTCCGGAGTAGCACCGGGGCTCTGTCTGGGCAGGACCCAGCGGTGGTGTCCGGTATGTCTGAGCGGTGGCTACCAATGGGCCGTAGCTCGTCGGGTACCGTACGTCATTGACAGGGACAGCGCCAGGTGAGTGTCGATACGGCGATGGGGAGATAGTGAAGGGCAGGGCAAAGTCAAACAACATAAAAAGCCAAATCGCCCTCATCCTTGGTGTTCGTCGTGGGCTGTTCAGATCTCTCGACCAACGAATAACACCACACAACTCACCCCAGACTTGCACCAACACTCACCCATCGACCTTAAGCGGACTCGCCATCGCACATCCTGCCTTCTCCCATCTCACACTAGACCAAACATCTCATCATGGCCGCACCAAAGTTTGAGGGCTGGCTCGGCAAGGACGAGGAGTCGGTCAAGGGCAAGATGGTGTGGGGAGAATTCGAGCCCAAGAAGTGGACCGAGGACGACGTCGACATCGAAATCTCCCACTGCGGCGTGTGCGGTTCGGACCTGCACATGCTCAAGTCCGGCTGGGGACCAACTCCTTATCGTGAGCTCCGACACATCTGCCCGTACATGTCTCAGCCTCTTGCTAACACCTTGTCTGCCAGCTTGCGTCGTGGGCCATGAGATCGTCGGCACGGCTGTCCGTGTTGGCAAGAATGTCTCGCACGTCAAGCAAGGCGACCGCGTGGGCGTCGGTGCCCAGGCCCGATCCTGTCTGCAGTCCCACTGCGCCGAGTGCTCCAACCACCAGGAGAGCTACTGCGTCAACGAGAATGTGAGCACCTACGGCTCGATCTACCCCAACGACGAAGGCAAGTCGTACGGTGGCTATGCGGACTACAACAGGACCAACGGCCACTTTGTAGTCCCCATCCCAGACGGTCTCGACAGCGCCGATGCAGCACCGATGCTGTGCGGCGGTGTCACAGTGTACAGCCCCCTGAAGCACAACGGCTGCGGGCCGGGCAAGACAGTGGGCGTCGTGGGCGTAGGCGGGTTGGGCCACTTCGCAGTGCTCTTCGCGAAAGCCTTGGGCGCGGACAGAGTAGTCGGCATCAGCCGCCGGTCCGACAAGAAGGACGACGTTCTGAAGCTCGGGGCCGACGCTTATATCGCCACGGCCGAGGACAAGGGCTGGGAGACCAAGAACAAGCGCACCCTGGACCTGATCATCTCGACAGTATCGAGCGCCAGCATGCCCATGACTGAGTACCTGGGCCTCCTCAAGACCGGGGGCACTCTCATCCAGGTCGGCGCTCCCGACGGCGGCAACCTGCCGCCCATCAACGCGTTCACGCTCATCACCAACAACATCAAGATCGGTGGCAGCGGGATTGGCAGCCCGACCGACGAGATCCCAGAGATGCTTCAGCTTGCGGCGGAAAAGAAGATCAAGCCTTGGATCCAGGCCAGGCCGCTGAAGGAGGCGAATCAGGTCGTTGTCGACATGGAGGACGGCAAGGCGAGGTACAGGTATGTGCTGGTCAACGAGAACTTTGGCAAGCACTGAGAGCGCTTCACCGTTTTGGAAGGATAGATCCCCAATGTTGTGACATTTTGGGGGCGGGCCGTAGATCCTAGAGATGATCGTGTTAAAAAATACAGCCCTGGCTCACCCAAGCACTCTGACGGACAAGCCGCGTGAAATGGAGGTATGACAAGTTCCAGGACAGGAGGAAAGCGACAAGATCAAGACGTGCAGACTGTCATGGGGGACAGAGAATCAACGTTCAGCCGGCACCTTCCATGGGTGGTGTGGGGAGTGGACTGGTAAAAAATGGCAGGCGGGAGAGGTGAGGTTGAAATAAGAAATGCTGTACGAGGTGAGCCGTCATATTATGATATGGTGCATGCAGGTGTCCATCAAGGTCCCAACAGCGGGGATGTAGTGGTGCTAGCCCGATTTACCCATGGCATGCTGACACCCTATCCCCCTCCCTCCTCACCTCACTTGTCTTCACACTTGAATTGACACCCCGTTGGTCAAGCCGTCTTTGGTCAAATCCTGCTAAAAGCTGACAGCCAGACAAAAAGACTCGGGCGACGGGCAAGGAAGCCAGTAAAGACGGCCAGGGGCTTTGTGATCACAGTCCACATATCGTGCAACCCTTCATCGTCACACAATTCACCCAACACACCCCAATCAGCACCGCTGCTCCCCTGCGGCACGGCGAAGGATCCCCTCCCCACCTGGCCCACACCGCAGACTAACCACCAGCACACCGAAAAGGGCGAAGATATGGCCGCTGCCCTCCAGGCCCTGGCAGAGACAGATGTCCGCGACCCGATCCCGGCCGCAGTCCTCCTGGCAGCGCTGCAAACCCCGCCCTTCGTGGTAGTTCCAGGCACCTTCAACACGCGGGACCTGGGCCTCCTCGTCTCCGAGGAGGAAGAGGGTGGTGGGAGAGGCATTAATGGGGATGGGGCCCGATCCCAGGGCAGGATCCGCCCCGGCTTCATCTTCCGCACCGGCGGCCTCGAGGCCCTGGCGCGGTCGGCCGACGGGCAGGCGGCGCTGCGCGACACCCTGGGGATCAAGCGCATCTTCGACCTGCGCTCGCGCGAGGAGCACGCGCGCACCCCGGACCCGGCGCTCGAGGGCGTCGAGGGCGTGTGGCTGGGCGACGGCGTCGGCGCCGAGGACAACCCCATGCTGGACCTGGGCTTGTTCGCCGACGGCGAGGGGGAGCGGGGGTACATCGCCATGTACATGGACGTCCTGAACAAGTACCGCGGCAGCTTCCGGGAGGTGCTGGCCAGCGTGAGGGACCGGCCCGGCGAGGCCATCTTGTTCCACTGCACAGGTGAGTGATTTGTTTTTTGTTTCCTTTTCTTTTTTGGCTGGGTCAGCCTCCCATCCCCCGGGGGCCAGAGTATATGGGGTGCTAGGTCTCTTTTTGTTGACCAGGGCGGTGTGCTGTCTTGGACAACAGCCGGCAGAGATCGCACGGGCGTGCTGGCGGGTTTGCTGGAGACGCTGGCCGGGTATGACGCCGACACCGTGCGGGCGGACTTCCTGCTTTCGCGGATCGGCACCGAGGTGGCGCGCGAGCACCTGCTCTCGTTCGCTACGAAGTACAGTAAGAGTGCCGAGGGGGAAGACAACGGCTCGGCGTCCTTCGACGGGGTTCCTGGGTTCTACAATCTGGTCAGCCTGAAGGGCGCTTGCTGGGATGCGTTCGTCGAGGCTGTCGGGAGGGAGTACGGGGGCTTTGAAGGGTACGCGACCCAGGTGCTGGGGTTTTCGGAGAAGGACTTGGTGACTATCAAGAACAACTTGAATGACCCTCCTGGATAGGTTGAGCCCCGTCTTCAACCTTCCCTTTCTTTGCGAGTTACCTTTTGGAGAGCGCTCGGCCCGCTGGCGTGCATGCGTTGATTTGACTTACCAGAGAGCCAGGAAATTGCACCTCAAATAACAAATTAATTCTCTTCTCCTCATACAGTATGATGCAGGCCTGTGGACTCCGTGGAGCTTCTTGGCCACAGATGAATTCATGTTGGAACAACACACAAGCTCTCTTTTGGGTATCTCGTACATTACAGCCTTGATTCTATCCAAAGTCCAAGGAAGCAAAAGAACAACAAGCCAACGCACCTCACCGTCTATTATATACTTCTTTACCAGGCTCGGGGAAGTCGAACGAGTGGGTGGTCCGGCCCACCTCCTCATCGGCAATGTCATAGATCGCGGCCGACCTGCGCTCCTCCACGATCGTGATGTCGACCACCTTTTGTATACCCTCAAACTCGACCACGTTCTCGACCGGCTTGGGGTCCTTGGTATGCCTGATCCTCTTTAGGGAGACCTTGCGGCCCAGTCTGGTGCCAAGGCCAGCCTCGCCATCGTCCGGGAAGTCCTGCACGATGCGCTCCTGGCTGCCATTGCCCTCGGCCATGGCGAATGTTCCCATCCGACCCATCTGAAAGCCTTGGCCCTCGCGCCCCGCCGCTCCTGCCGACGCCGAAGAGGACTTGTGCGTCGTGACGTGTGCCGCCTGGCTCTGGCCCGCCCACACGCTCTTTGGCCGCGAGAGCTTCGTCTTGCCGCTGCTGCCGAAGCTGCCCGTCCGGAGGAAGCTGAAGAAGGGCGACAGCCACCGCCTCACCAGCACGAATATGCAAGGAAGGTTTGTCGTTACGATGCCGACGAATGTCTCGCGCACGGCCCAGAAGCTGATGTGGCGGAGGTCATGGGGCGACTGCGGCCGGTATTGTCAGTCATGCAGGGCTTGATATGGGGGACCGAGGTATCAGGGAAGCCTACATAGACGATGTACGTTACCCGCAGTATACCTGCAATGGTGACGAATATTCCGCAACCAAAGAGGGTCGCTAGGGCGATCTTGGTGGCCGTAGGGAGTGTCGATTTGAAAAGCATCGGCATCGGGAGCCAAATAATGTAGAGATCAGTAATTATGTTGCACGCGAGGAACGTCCACAAGATGGCCGGGGACGACACTGAGTAGCACAGTGCTGCAGGTGGACAAGAAAGAGCCCGTCAGTCAGTGGTTCGTGTGTAATTCGCGTTGCCCATTCTGGCTTACTCACGTCCTGGGTCGGGGTTTATCTGCCACCATTTCGTGATCGGGGTGCACGACACGAAGATAACTACAATGACGATTCCAAACGTCACGCCGATCATACCGAACCCGACAAAGATCCTACTGCGGTATTTTGATCTTTCCTGGGCAAATGTCAGTCTTGACCCATCTCTGCTGTCTGGACTGATACAGACTGCTGAGAAGTGGCACACGCATGCAACAGGATCTCACCATAAGACGTAGGTAGTAGACGCACATGGCAGCCTTGAGAGACCACATGATCAACGCGTATTGTGGCCAAGCAGCAAAGTTCGCTTTTGATCCTCTGTCTCTGTTGCCCTCTCTCAGTATTTGTCTTTGTCCGGGGGACATATTCCTGCTCGGCTCACTCACCTCATGCTGAATTCGGCGCTGTTAGGATCCATTGCTGCTCTCTCCTCGTCTGTCATGTCGTTGTTGGCGAGTCCTTGGCTGTATTTGACAAACATATAGTTGCTGGCAGTCTCTCCGCTATAGAGAACCTTTTCACAATCCGTCCCGTTAGTTACGACGTCTATGTGTTCCAGCGACTGGATCTTCTCGCTCGGCATCCAACTCACCAGCGCAAGCCACACCAGATAATCGTCGGCCTGGAACCTCTTGAACCCAACGTGGTCCCACCTAGCGTACGTCCGCAGGAGGGTGACAAGGATGCCGATTCCCAGAAATATAAACCCATCGTGCGTAAAGGACCTTGCTTGGGCAGCCTTTTGCACGATGTCTTCGGTATTTGTCGGCATCGTTTCGGTCGCTCGAGGAACTACGTCAACCCTTTGACTCACTCAAGCCAGCTGGAGGACATCGGGAACGGCTCGGGTGTCTGTGCTGTCGGGATGATGGATGTGAAGTTCGGCCCGGGTTTGTCGTCCAACACACATATTCTGACGTCTGTCAAATGGGTTGCGGGTATCCAGCCACGGTCTCGAGGAGTTTGGAAAGAAACAACGGAGCCCCGCGCTGCGTAGAGGCGTCCCCGGAAGATATGGCTCATGACTCTCGCTTTCGATCCGGCCAGTGCTGCACAACACCAAGGGGCCACCGCATTCGTGTTGCCCGGCGGGCAATATCCACCGCCCTGTCCACACATCCAATATCCCGGGGATGTATCGCTTAGTTCAGCTAGTAAGGAGGGCCAAGGCCGGGTATGCAGGATCACCACTTGAGTTTCCGCACCGCCTGGTATAAGGCTCGACCCGGTGCAGCACCAGCAGACCACCATTGCCAGGGATGGCTGCGACGTCTAAACATATCTCTGGCCCCACCGGCCCTGATCATTGGTCTCAAGCACGACGGGCCCCCCTTCAACACTGCCGGGTCGGGCTTGCTGGCAAGGGCCCCGACTTGGGACGAAAGAGCCGTGGGTTCCATGTATGCATAATGAGTCGTCGTGGCCAAGCAACGCCCGAAGCAGGCTATTCCCGCGCGCACAGCGAGTCAGGGCGGCTGTTGGGTTCGCGGTCGCCAAAGTGGTGCGCCCGGGAGCGCGGATCTGGACTTCGGCCATTGGTAAACTTTTGATCGACAAGAGGGTCCGTGGGTTAGAGATATAGTTTGGCGCCATTGATCTCCCGGGAGCGAGGTGGGAACGATTTCGCTTGGGGCTGCCGCACTCAACCCGCAGCGTTGGCGCGGAAAAGGGGGGGGGTTACGCTACGAGGCAATATCGACACGGCAACTTACACAGTAGAGGATCGAGTGCCCAGGGCGATCATCCGCAACGAACGAAGTGATGGAAAAAGAGCCGCTACGACAGGACTATGATGGTGATGATGTGGACGGCAATTATACGGGCCTCATGGCGTTGCATAGGGCTGAGCCTTTTATGTCCCTGTCTGCCTCGTTTTACATGTTGGAAAGGGCATGATAATTGTTTGAGGTTGTCAGTTTGCAGATCCCGATGTCGCCCATACCCTGTGCCTGGGTTGATCTTCCACGGGATGTCTGGCTGTCTGGTGGTGGGGTTCCATGAATACGACGGGCACACGGTTGGGGACAGGATGCCATCCAGTGTACTGAGCCGGCATTCCCCTGCTGCCAGGCGGCCTGGCACGCCTGGGTGGTCCGGTCCTCTCGCGAAGAGAATGTTGCTTGGCAGTGGTTGACGATGGCATTCTAGGTGCTGAATCAGAGTTGAGCCTAGGCGCAAGCAAGTTTCAAGCCTCTGCTTTAGGTCTATGTACCAAAATAGGGGGTCGCAGTCATGCGTCCCTCAGATTTTATGAGGCAGGAACTTCACAGATGCTCTCGAGACATATTAGGTGCCAGATTGACTGAGCAACGTCGAAATGGGAATGCCAGCGCGATTCTTTTTGTCGAGAGTAGCAGCCGATTCAGGGGGGACCAGGTCACCCACCGTAACCCTCTCAGCCTGGGAGTGGGGCCGTCCCGGATCTTGGTTGTCTACTCCGTACCATGGCCCACGCTGCCGCAACTTCTGGTTAACATACTGTGTACTGTGGTACCGAGACTACCACACCAAAGTCAGGATGTGAGCCGTCAAATGTTGTGGCATAACCGTCCGGGCTTTCTCGTCGTCAGCCAGCCTTACTGTGTATAAGGTTCGTCAGCCTTAAAGCCCCGCTGAACAAGGCCACTGTTCCGCCAATGCTGAGATCGGAGTTCCAAGACCCAAGATGGTTGACTTGTGGCTTTCTTCTTGCACTAGGCGTCTTCTTGGACGATCCAGCGAGTGTCTAGACCGTTCGGTCTCTGTTTCCCTACGACAAGACTTGGCCTTTGCAGCGGAGTTCGGAGACGATATTGCCGGCGAAGCAATGAGTCGGGTAATTGCTGCCAAGTAACTGATTCCATCAGCCGGCCAAGGCTGTTAGCATCTTGGTATTGCGTTCCAACTTCTCTTGGAAACGGAAAAAGTTCAATCCGTGCCGGTCGAAGCAAGCCTGGGAGAACAAGCCTGGGAGAGGGCCATAACAAGCCTTCGCCTGAGATCGTTTACCCGAAAGCCTACTAATTGGCTCTATCAAGAGGGCAGAGGCGGCAACCCCAAATAATGTTCATTGGGCTCCTGTATAGAAAGATTTCTCGAGTCTGATAAAGACTGCTTAGGTACAGACTTTCTATGTACGCATAGGCGCCAACGTGCACGTGAATCGGATCACTGGCTTAGCAAGAAGGGAACAAGACATGTCCCATGGAGTCAACTTTTGACAACAGAATTCTCGTTCAGCTCTGACGTGTTGCACCTGCATCGGTAGAACAGCAAGACCAAAAATCACGAAAAGACGCCTGATGTTTCGGACGAGCAGTTGGGCCATTTGATCACTGTAGCAGGCCCTAGCTCGTTGTGGTGACCAGCCAAGGGCTTTGTTACGCAGGCGCGCGAGTGTCGAGTTGGGACTGCGTTCCGTCATATCAACACGGCTGACGCGCTTCTGTCCGCGGTCTCTCCAAATTCGATACTACCGTGCAGGCTGACAACGTGCCCAGGCATGCGCGTGTGCAGATCCCCTTAGGCCTCCCGGCAGAGCAACGACATCATCCTGCGACCGGAAGCCGGACCGTCCATCACGCGCTGCCACCGATGCCCCGCGATGCGTTTACATTTCTGGAAACGGTAATGGCGTATGCGAACACCCTTCTCAAACAGGGAATAGATAGAACCGCGAGAGAAAAAGTGACATCAACAGCCACACCCCTTCTGACCCTTGGTGCATTCCAGCCTCAGGATCCAGTGTCCGGGGCCCACATTAACTGGCGCCTCTGCCCAATCACGTATTACACCGTCTGCGAGCCACCCCAGGCTATGACGTCGCAAGCCACAGGGTCGCTTTCAGGGTGGCCGGCAGTCAACAATGGAAAACCTGATTCTCAGCCTTTGTCAGGGAGGAAAGCCCCCTAGCGCTCCTCTGTTGAAGATTAGACGACTTTGGCAGCAGAGAACAAGGTTGATTCTCCAATAGGCAGTGTCTCACAAATGACCGCCTCTTGCGATAACCAGAGCAACACAGGAGCAACACCCACGCAACAACACACCCCGGTTGCTGATCTGGGCCAGGCCAGGCCTACCGCGCTGACATCACTCCGGAATGGCATCACCGCACGTGTGACACTGGCGCACGAACACCTTGGTGACCGATGATGAAAGACCCCAGCCAGCAGGTAAAGCAGGTAAAATACAGGTCAACAGTATCAAGCAACCCGAGTATATAATCACCACCTTGCCATCCCCACAACATCTGTCTATTCCCCGTACTCCATCCCAATGCACATCATCCACAAACACAAAACCCACCACATCAGACGTTCAAGTCCACAAAGGGTCCCAACCTCAGAAGTCTTCACCTCCTTCAGCCCAACCATCAAAACCACAAACTCCAACAACAAAAACAACAAGATGACTCGCAAGTACGCTTCCCACACCACCACCCAGCGCCGCGGCCTGTTCCGCAGGAAGGTCCACCACCAGAAGCGCCACGCCACACTCGGCGACAAGATCGCCGGCGGGCTCAAGAAGCTCAAGGGCACTCTGACCAGGAACCCTGCCCTCAAGGTAAGAGACTCTACAAACCCATTCTTGTACCTCACTTTCTCGTATCGGTTACTAACACCGTATGCTATATAGGCTGCTGGCACTCGCCGCATGCATGGTACCGACGGTCGGGGTAGCCACCGCCACTAGAGCCACCACACTGGCGGACATGAAGCTTTAATAAGAATTTAATGCGGAGCGACTGTACGATATGTGTCTGACAATTTCGCTTGTCATGATGCAAGCGAGCGGTGAAGGAAAGGGAACGAAGCGAGTCTTTGACATGATACGATACCCATATACGATAGATATGTAAATGAAGATATCATCACATCACAAATCGCAGCTACTGTGGATCACATCAGAATCACAAACAGGCAGGCACAAGGACTTATAAGCGTAGTCTCATTACCATGCATGCCAGTGCGGCGAGAGCATTGTGATGTCTCTATTTACTTGTGCGGACGCTACCAGTGCGAAAACGCATGGCGCACCAACGATTTGTGCCTCGCCACCCTATCGTCATACAAGGAGAACTTGCTCCCACATTGTCCAGAAACAGCCTCGCACACCCGACCTGAAGAAGAGAGTGGCCTCGCCTATTATTCTAGCAGTCAAGCCAGCTTTTCGGAGAGCCAAGATGCTCATGTCGTTGCTTCGATCATCACGGCGTCTGGCATGATGTGGCTAGGGACCGCTGCATCGATTCTCTGCACGGCAGAGCAGATTTGGGTTGATGTTGGTACATGCAATTACAGCGCCTCTGACATATTGCCGCAAGTGTGGCAGCGGTTTTCACGTCCACGGCCCACAATGTAGGTGGACGAGTTCCACTGCAACTCATCCTCGGTGGTAGAGTCGCCGTGGTTGACAGGTGCAAAGTCCCGAGCAAACGCCGTCTCTGTTCGAGAACGAGCACGTTGGCTCACTGGTTGCGGGATGCGGCTGCGAGATTTCGCCCCAAGGCCAGCAACAGGACCTTTCGAGCTGAAACCCTTTCCCGAGTCACAGTACCTATCAGTTGAGCCTCGGAGCAGGTTGTTCTTATCGCGAGGGGCCAGAGCAGGGCTGTTGGACACCGTGCAGGAGGTGAAGCTCATGGCCAACTCGTCCGCGTCCTTGAACACGCCAAGGCCAACGCTCTCTTCCATAAACTTGCCGTACAGGTCAAGATCTCGTTTGCTAGGCGACGGGTGCTTCTTCCGTCCGACCTTTGGAGATTTTCGCCGAGCCGCTGCCGACGCTGCTAAATCAGGAAGTCCGGCGAGACGGCCCATCGAACGTGGCACATGTCGAATGGTAGATCCAGGTGGAAAGGAACTTAGCCTGGTCGAATCAGAGCTACCACGAGTCTTTGACGGAGAACAAGAGCCACTGTCTCTCTGAACAAACTGAGACGGAGTGTCGAGCTTGCTTGGACTGTCGCATGTGACGGCAAACTTGCGTCGTTTGGAAGGGCTTATTGGTTGCCCATCACGAGAAGCCACAGTCACTTCAGTGCTAGGACCTGGGATGACTTGGAACATTTGAGTGCCTTCTGCAGAAATTCGGTCATGAACCAAATTCTGGACTTGGGTTCTAGGCGTGGAGCTACCGATTGGAGGCGTCTTCAAGATGGAGTTGTCGCTCGTGTCCATGATTGCCTCGGTCAAGAAGGGGTCGGTCAATGAAATGATAGGACCAGGTCCACCAGCAGCGCCGGACGCTTGTATCGTCTTCAAACGAGCTTCGAATTCCGTCGACTGTCGTCCAGGAGATTCCTCTGAAAAGGGGTCTTCCAGAGGCGGGCTGCCCTCAACCATTGTGAGCCGCTTTCGAGGCATTGAAATCGCCGTCCGGGCTCTTGCCACAGGGAACTTTTCTGTGCGATTTTCTAGACTACCCTCCTCGTCTGATAAATGATCAGTGGGTGTGGAATTCGCTTCGATATTGGGCAGAGGTAACTGAGCAAGTGTCAATCTACCCAATGGTAGACCGTGCAGGATGGGCTTGACAGCCTCGTTGCTAGCCACAGATGGCGATTCAGTGGCACCGTCTTCAGACTTGTCCTCTTTGCGTATTTCTTGTTTGCCAAAATGCTCTGAGAGGGCAGTTGCCAATTTGGCAAAGACCTTGTTCTTTCTGAGACGAGAAATCTTGGGGAGGGAGGCAAATCCAGTCGAATCCGTGGCGCTTCCATTTAGGACATCGTTTCCAGCAAAGACAGATACCAACGGATTGTTGGTCTTGTCCACGCAGCTTCCGCTCTTTCGGATTGTGGCTTTGCCACTACAGCGGCCTGGGTTCTTGCTTGGAGACACCGATGGCGACTGCTCGATTTGACGGGTCTCACGACCAAGCTGGTTCGATGAACGGAGCTTGGGTAAAGGTCGAATCAGCCCATCTGCGCTTCGCTTTGGCGATGATCTGGAGAAGTCTCGGGTGACGGCCTGGATGTTGCGCCTCGATGATCTGCGGGGTGGAGTGGCAGGCTTGGTGACCTTGCTGTGGACTCTGGCAGGCGAACCAGCGAGACTTGAGTTCTCTGTACGGGGCATCATGCCCTCGGTCTGACTGTGAGCGATTGCTCTAGTCTACACAATTTCAAGTTAGGAATCGCTTTTCTCTTCCAGGTTGTGTGGAGAGATATCCTTGGTCCTACCTTTCTGGTCATGGCAGACTGGGTCTCGTTTTCGACCTCGCCCGTCGTCTCCAACAAAGCGCTGACAACTCTCTCATTAACGTCATCGCCCACAGAGTCAGGAGAAGTTTCTTCGGCGTGCTGCAGCATTGCAGCTGTGACGGTGATATCGGAGACTTCTGGCTTGTTAGAGAAGTACTGGTTTGGAGGGAGACGTCTCCAAAGATCTGTGTTATATCAATGACGCACCTGTTCTTGATGCAGGGAGGCGGCTGGTGGGGTCACGGCCTTTGCGACGACTTCCAAGAGTAGGAAGCAGAGCTTTCTTCCATTTTCTGCTGTTGGACGACATGGTTGCGGTATGGCAGCCAGTGCCAAATTAACAAAGGAGTTTGTGCAGGGAATCAGATGAGTAAGTAGCAGAACGAGGGGAGCGCGAATGCACAGTTGATCCAAGAACTGAAAGAGGGGCAGGCTCTGTCAACCAAAGCGGTTGACTAAGGGCAAACGATCTTGCTGTTGCCCAGGCCAGGTTTGGTAGAGGTGATTTGTCGTTGCAATGACGCGCGTGCAGACCAAGAAGCCCACACGGCGCGTACGTGCGAACCAGGTAGCCGATGCGTGATGGACAAGCGAGAGTAATCGACAAGCTCACTTGAAAAGTCCAAGCTTGCCTAATTGAGGGAGGTCATCGGGTGGCTTGCAGACGTGGACAAGGAAGCAGAGTGGAATTTTGAAGTAGGAGGGAAAGTAGTTGGGCGGGTTGAAGGGAGCTCCTCCAGAGTGCAGGCTCCTGGTTTGCGTACTGGGCTCCTAGCTCACCTTAAGATACCAGGGCGGGCAACGGAGCCAGGGATTCTTGGGACGAGAAAAAAGGAAAGAAAAGAAAAGAATAAGGAAATTTTGCCTGCTTAAGCTAACCAAAGGGTAGGCCAGGAAGGCTGGGGAATCCTTAATGCTGGCAGCTTGACCACAATCTTTTTTTGGCACGGCGATCTGGAATCTACCTACGTATGACACAGAATTTTGACAGGCGCTACGCTCTCATGTCGAGGTAATGGAGGAATTGAGAACAATGGAAGGAACCAGCGTCATGGAGTGCCTTCTCCCAACAAGACACCGTGCAGCCGTTCCTGGCCTTGACTTGATAGCCACGGAACAGCCCGACGTATCTCTGCTTGCTGAGCCATGATTTATCGCCGCCTTCTTTTCCCCTCGCATCTCTGTTCCCAACAGTCCATCCTGAGTCACTACAGCAAATAATCAACCGTAGTTTTCTCCCCAACTTCGTGTTTTGCAGACTGCCAACCGACTGTTGTGCCTCAAGCACAAGTTGACAGCCAAGAAACGGTCACCAGCATTCTAATATGGGCATACCAAGCAGCACGCCGTCAGTCTTCTCCATGGCCCACGACATTCGCACAAGTGGTCCAGACAGAGCTTGGATACGAGGCCTTGCACTGAGAAGCTCTTGGCCCAGGGTCGAGTTGGCCACCAGCAATGTGCAGTGATTGCTCAACTCCTTGGCTTCAAAGAACACTAGCATTGTAACTGCTCCTTCAACAGCTTGTCGCCTCATGATGCCAAGTTTGAGAAGTGATATGGTCGCTCTCGATGATCACACGAAGACAGCTTTCGTAGGCATCCGCTTCATGGGAACTGTGCCAAGTTGAAGTAGCATTTGAATCATTACGGGACAGATTGGGGTCACTCAAGGCGAATGCAATACTGCTCTGGCTTTATTGATGGGGGAGGTACTCCGCAAGTCTTGTTTACACCTAAAGAGCAGCCCCTCGTCGTAAATATTCGTTGACATGTATTCTTTGCGCGTGCCCCGATTGGTATCAAATGGCGAGGTCACTCACTCACACATACCGTCGACTATGCGTCGAAGGAACTCGTAGTATGTGGAGTGGAGCATCATCTTGGCCATTGAGGACGGAGTGAAATAATACGCACAGGAGACAATGGGGACGGAATGTCGTCGGGCTGACGGCCCAGGCTAAGTGCCGCTACAGAAATTGGCTCTCACAAGAGCAGGCATTGGAGATGGCTGGGCTGCAATTGGCCTGCGGGGTCTGACGGGTGGGTCTCGCCTCCCAGGCTTGCCGGCAGCAGCCCGAGGCCGTCGAGTCGGTGCACCCGCTCCTTCCGTTTGTTGTGTTTATGAAACGAAGATAAGGGGACACCTCGCTCAGCCAGTTATTCTCCCATTGCCGTTGCAGCCACGCCGCCCACTCCACAGCCGACGAATCCTTCACTCCAAGCCGAGCACCGAGAAGCGGGCGAAGCCGCTGCTGAATACCCTCCAATTCAATCCAGCCGAATCCAATTGGGCACGCCATTAGCCGGCGTCTGACGGAAACCATCCTCGGCGTCGCTTGCTGACCCCAATTTTTGTGCGACGGCTCCCGAACATACCCATCAGCTCCTTGTTCGCCACCTCAAATCTCCGTCCTTCGAGATTCCTCCTCCGTACATATATCCCTTGGTGCATCGCTGCGACCATTAGACCTATTGAACGTTCTCTATATTTGCGCATCGCTTGATACACCCTCGCCTTTACCCTCTGCAATTGACCGTCGAGTCGACCCTGTCGACGCACGTCCACCCCCGCCAGAATCATGTCTTTCTCCAGCCTCGTACAGGACCTCTCGATGCGGTCAGCTGCTGACGCCCGCAACCGCGAAAACGATTCCATGACATCCGCCGCCTCCACGATGGATGGCATGGCTTCCCGGACATCCCACATCTCTCGCGCCATGTCCTACACCAGCACTGCCGCGACGAGCGTGAGCATCTCTGGAGACATCTCGAGCCAGCTCCACGGTGGTTACAGCCATGCCCTGGCGCGGTCATGGCAAGCAGAGAGGCAACTCACAAAGGTTTGTGGCCCTGTTCTGCCTCTACTCGCCGTTCCTCTGCCTCAAACTAACATTTCACATCGCAGTCTATGCTCATTTATCCCCTATTCATCTCCGACCAAGACGACGAGGAGGTCCTCATTCCCTCCCTCCCGAATCAGTACCGCCGCGGCATCAACAAGCTGGTCCCTTTCCTCGAGCCACTGGTACACAAGGGCCTCCGAGCCGTCATGCTGTTCGGTGTTCCCCTCAACCCCGGAACCAAAGATGCCCTTGGCACCGCCGCAGACGACCCCAAGGGTCCCGTCATGAGTAGCATCCGGCTTCTCCGACAGCGATTCCCTCAGCTATACATCACCGCCGACGTTTGCCTCTGCGAGTACACTTCTCACGGGCACTGCGGCATTCTTCGGGATGACGGCAGTCTCAACAACCAACTCTCTGTGGACCGCATCTCCGATGTTGCCATCGCCTATGCCCAGGCAGGCGCCCACTGCGTAGCGCCGTCGGACATGAACGACGGCCGGATCCGCGCCATCAAGCTCAAGCTGATTGAGGAGGGAATCGCGCACAAGACATTGCTGATGTCCTATGCCGCCAAGTTTTCCGGCTGTCTGTACGGCCCATTCCGCGACGCCGCTGGGTCGTGCCCCTCCTTTGGCGACCGGAAATGCTACCAACTGCCACCGGGAGGCCGCGGACTTGCACGCCGTGCAATTGTGCGTGACATCGGCGAAGGTGCGGATGTGATCATGGTCAAGCCCGCAAGCCAGTACCTGGACATCATTTCCGACGCCAAAGAGCTTGGCAAAGACCTGCCTATCGCCGCTTACCAGGTCAGCGGCGAGTTCGCTATGATCCACGCTGCCGCAAAGGCCGGCGTCTTTGACCTCAAGACGATGGCGTTCGAGTCGACCGAAGGCATCCTGAGGGCGGGAGCAACGATAGTTATCAGCTATTTTACACCGGAGTTTTTGGACTGGCTGTCCACTTAATTATTCATGAGACTTGGGATGATAGGCACTGTTTGAGGTGGAGTTCGGGCGTTCTACTATATGCGGACTCATGGTGGGATCCCGCGGTTCAAAAGTTTACGATGTCTGGATGGGACTTCAACATCGGAAAATTCAATATAATTGGTTTGAGCGAGCAAACTCATGGGATCAACTGATTTCTCTTGGCCTGTCCTAGTTTTCCAAAGATCGTGACAGACATCACCATTACAAATTTTGCGGCTGGTACGTGTCGGGCACACACACCATTTGACTTCAGGCGAAACCTAGGCCCATACGACCCGGGCACCTCCTCGTGTTCGCTGTGTCAAATAGCCGGCGAGAGCGGATCATTAGCCCTTCCCATCCCTTCCCGCGCCCGGTTAGCTCGTTTTCCAAAACAGTCCAAGACCAACCGCAGTGGGCGATCCCCAGATCTGGAACAGGTCTTCTGTCAGGAGGTGGGGCCGTCGACGGCACGCCATTGGTACAGAAGCGGGATCGACAGCCGAAAAGCCAAGACACAGCCCTGTCAAGCGGCCTGAGAGCCTCAAAACGACCGAGGTAAGCGAGGAACAGCATTTCGATATTCGCCTTTTCAGTCAGCCTTGCCAAACTCAACGATGGACCTCTGCGCGTTGAGGGCTGCACATCAGCGAGCAAATGAGGAGTGGAAGGGGTAGAGGGCTGGGAGAAGGGGGGCTGATTTCTTGAGTTTGAAGCCCCTTGCTATGCGAAAGTCTCGTTGGATTGCCCTTCTTGGGGGCGAGTCAACAATCATATGCCCAAGATTAATGCGTACCGCGGTACTACTTTCTCTTCCCATCAGATCATCTCCACCGTCGACTCAACCCGAAACTACAATCCTGGATCCCGAAGTGATCCAACATGATCAACTTCTTACAGATTGTGTAATGGTCTATCCCAACGTCATGGGCAGCCTGAGCCACAGGGAGGGCGCTGATCAACATAGCAGGCGTCCACAGTTCATGTCGATGCCGTTCAAGCTGACACTCGCCCTGCGTGCACTGTGGCTGTCTCCTGTTTATGCTTATTACCAGACCCACAGCGCCAGCGCCTGCTTCAGAAGCCGGCATTGAAACTTGGCTGCCCCTCCGATTTGGTGCGGCTATATCTATCACGCATCGACTTGAAACAATCTGGGAAGGGTCCCGGCTCCCAGTGGCCAAGCTTCTCACCAACTCAGATCCCTCACCACACACCTCTCGCAAGGGCCTCGCTGACTCCCACCCGGTCCACATACCCCCGTCGCTTGGCCGCTGCTGTTCTTGTTTGAGACTACCACCCATCCGAAGACCTATTATTTGGTGATAGTCGGCCCAGGTCCGTGGGAGGCGATACTCTCTCTCTCGCTCAACGGGACTGTCACGGATGTTTTACTTTCTCTTCTCTTTGGAGATCATCAACCAGTCTTCCTCCTCCGCTCCGCTCGCGTCTGCCAAGGACGAAAGTCACGACCTCTTCATGTCCCTTTTGTGAATTCCTCCCCTTCTCGCCAGGCAGGACCTTTTGTATTTTAGACGCACCAAGCCATTCGTCGCACGTATACCTCTTATTAGGCTCTGCGCTTGCCATTCCTGTTTCGTGATCTTTCAGCTATCTCCTGGGTATCTCGCATTGCTGGACAATGAATGGCCATGCATTCTCGAAACATTCCCTCTCATACGAGGAGAGCGTAAACCTGCTGGACGAGAAGAACCTGTCCGACGTCGACAGCGACGCTGGCAAGGCAGACAACGAGAATCGATTCCCGACCGCCGCGGCATGGGCAAACACAGCTAGATCTACATTGTCATCACTACCAGTCCCGCGACGACCACCGCCAATGTCAGCATACCTAGCACTCCTGCGCCGTGCAGGTTTCTTCCTCCTCCCGTCCTTTGTCCAGAGCAGGCTGAGCCACGAGAGGAAGCATGGCTCCGACAAGCTGGGACCAACGGCCTATCTCGACGGCATGCGTGGCATGGCGGCTTTCTCGGTGTTCCTGTGCCACTACCTATACACATGCTTCATCATCGCCGAGGGATGGGGCTTCGAGGAGCACAACTACAGCTTCTTCAAGCTCCCTTTCGTGCGGCTGCTGTATGCCGGGCCGCCGCAGGTGGCCATCTTCTTCGTCGTGTCCGGGTACGCGCTGTCGCTGAAGCCCATCAGGCTGGCGCGGCAGCAGAAGTGGGACAACTTCGCGACCACGATGGCCAGCTTCGTGTTCCGGCGGGCCATCCGCCTGTTCCTCCCGACGGCCATCTCGACCCTTATGATTGTCGTGCTGCTGCGACTGGGCGCGTACGAGTGGACGAGGGATTTCTCGCGGGACAGCACCTTCATGAAGAACGTGCAGGAGACGGCGCCGGACCTCAAGGGCTCGCTCTCGGAGCAGCTCTCCGACTGGGGCTGGAACATGTTCAACTTTGTCCACGTCTGGGGCTGGGAGCCGTTCGGGGGCAGCACCTACTACGACGTGCACCTGTGGACGATCCCCGTCGAGTTCCGCGCGAGCATGATGCTCTTCCTGACGCTCATCGGCTTGGCGCGCCTGCGGACGTGGCTGCGCTTCGCCTTCCTCGCCCTGATGGTGTGGTTCTCGTACCGCAACGACCGCTGGGAGATGGTGCTGTTCTACTCCGGCATGCTGTTCGCCGAGCTAGACCTCATCCGCAGCGCGCACAGCGACCCCGTGTCCAACGCCGCCGCCGCCGCCTCGAGCGGCTCCCACCAGCAGCTGCCCGTGACTGAGCCCAAGCCCTTCGACCTCGTCGGCAGGGGCCGCCAGTCCTCGAAGGTGTCCAGCCAGAAGCTCAAGAAGGCGGCGTGGATGCTGCTCTCGGTGGCGGCGCTGTACCTCATGTCGCAGCCGGACGTACACGGGCCCAAGACGCCAGGGTGGGTGTACCTGTCGTCGCTGATCCCCGAGTGGTTCTCGGACAAGTACCGGTACTGGCAGTGCGTGGGCAGCATCGTCTTCGTGCTGTGCGTGGGCCACCTGCCGGCGTGGCAGCGCGTCTTCATGACGCCCCTGGTGCAGTACCTCGGCCGCATCAGCTACGCCATCTACCTCATGCACGGGCCCGTCATCCACACCATCGGCTACGCGACCGAGCGCTGGGCCTGGGGCATCACCGGCATCGAGGGCTGGCGCTACAACGCCGGCTTCACACTCGCCTCCGTCTTTGTCGTCCCCAGCGTCGTGTGGGCCGCGGACCTTTTCTGGCGCTCCGTCGACGCCCCTGTGGTCCGCTTTGCCAAGTGGTTCGAGAACCGCTGTATCGTCGCCGAGGAGGGGCAGCCCGGTCAGAACCACGCGCGGTCGTAATTGGTGATCATCCAGAAGCTGGCCCGGATATTGCTCCGGCGACAGTTGTTGTATATTTGCATACCACGGTCCTTATCGAATTGGGTTTTGGGAAGACGGGACGTTTACCAGTCCCCAGCGCCGGGTTCCCCTTGGGACCGGTTTTGTTAGCATGGTCTATAATGTAGAGGGCGTTCCGGGCATCCTTTGGAGTTGGCGGTGCCTATACCATCAGGTAGCAATTATGTATTTGAATGAAAACGAAATCAATATCAATACCACTCCTCCCCGCGTGAAGAGTATTTACCCTTGCAACTGGGTATGAAGAGAAGGAGATACCTTGATGGATGGATTGATCGGAACGAAAGCATACAAGAGCGGCGGCCAGCTGTGCCCCATGACTGAAGGACAGTTCATTTTATTATAATGTCATGCTCGGGGTGCACATTTTCGAAGCTGTCTCCAAAGAGAAGGGTTGTACCGCTTACGCGGCCGCCAAGGTTATGATACCCTCAAGAGCCCCTGACCCACCAAGCGCCATATTCCCCTGCGTAGCACGACTTACTTCTCATAACCAGGATCTTATTAACTCAGAATGTCAGAATTCACGTGATTTTATTTGTTGGGTGACAATGCTTGGTGCTTCTTTACAGGCCGAGGAAGCACTCTTGGTTTTTGCGATGGCCGGCCAGATGATCGACGGAAGGCTGCATGTTAAGGGAAGACTACACGGCCCACGATATCTGTACTGTAGTGATACAACCGGATTGGTATATTGACATGAAAACACTTTAGTTTCCATACTCTGGCGGCCTCCTAGCCCCCCTAAAGACCCCTCAACTTGGTGTTATCCTGCTCCACCATGGGTCGGTATCTCTCCTCGAGCAGCTGTTCAGGACTCTTGCTCAGCGACTCGGCCGGTTTCCGCTCATACCTCTGCTGGAGCACCTTCTCGATGTCGGTCTCGCCCGTCTGCTTCGCCGCGCCCCTAACCACGTCCTGCGCCTTCTCCTCGGCCTTCGCAATGCCCGCCTTGGCCTGGCTGGCGATCTCCTTGCCCTTGTTGAAGCCCCGCTCCCAGAAGCTCCCCGCAGCCTCCTTGGCCTCGACAGCCTTGTCGCTCGTCGCCGCTGTGGCCTGCACCGCCGCGCCCTTTGCCGTCGCAGTCGCCGCAGCGGCCTTGTTGGTCACGGCGGCGCCGGCCCGCTGGGCCACGTCGGCGGGTGCTTCGCCTCCGCTCGCACGTGCCCACAGCCTCGAGGCCGCGACCTCTGCGTCCTCGCGCACAGCGACCCAGTCCTTGTTGGCGGTCCACCGTACGGCACCCTCAATCTCGGAGTTCCATCTGTCCTTGGCCTTGTCGAAGAAGCCCTCGTTGCTGGCGGAGAGGTTTCTTCGCTTCGCTTCGGCGCGCGCCAGGAGCTCCTGCTGCTGCTCCAGCAGGGCCAGCTCCTCGGCAACCGTTTTTGGCGGTGGCGCGGTGGCGGGGATGTAGGAGAGGGAGTTGAGGATGTAGGTGTTGGCGCGAAGGGTCTCGGCCTGGCGCTCGCGGGTGCGCCTGTGTGCGTGGAGGCTGAGGTATGATATGCCGAGGACGATGGTCACACCGCCTGTCTAGATGGTGGGAAGTTTGTGAGCGAAATAGTCGTCATTGGGGAGAAAAGGGCTAGCTAAACTTACGAAGCCGGTGGTGAAGCCCATGGCGGGTGCTGTTGCTCGTGCCGCGTAGAGACCTAGTCGCAAGTAGATATGGGTGGTCCGTCAGGTCAATTGGAGGGAGAAAGAGATGCAAAGGGTAGTAGGCTATGAGGAAAAGAGTACAACGCTGCGCAAGGTCATGTCGTGTTGTGATGTAAATGTTCAAGAGCTATCTTGGTTTCGCCGAGGGTCGGATCTCAAGAAGAGCATTTCCAGGGGATGAGGTCAGTCGTGGCCCGTCAATAGCTGGCAGGAGAGGATACCCCGCCGACAAGTATTTGGAAATGATTCCATTGCCATCTGATAATACAACGTGCCTCGATGAGAGACTTTTGCAAGACACTCCACATCTCAAATACTTTTATAGATCCCTCCAATCTTATTTGAATCCGGATGACTCGTCTTACAGTACGATGAGTGTTGATATCTAGACAGGCGGTACCTGCTTCCGCAGTACTCCGCGGCCGTTGATCCAGGTCGCCTGCAGCTCCCGGTGCGCCGTCCAGAAAATTCGCGACCTTCCGTGTTAGCGGCGGCCATCGACAATCCACCCCCGACCTACCAATTCGACGTCAAACAGCCCTCCAACGACAACAACACACAGCCCTCGCCATAGCTGCAGGTACCTGAGAGAAGCGAGAATCACACGGAGCGATCGTGAGGGAGCAATCCCTCCAAACACCCAGCAAAGATGGCCGGCGGCCACATGAAATTCCGGACCCTCGGCCGCAAGTCGTCCCACCGACAAGCCCTCCTCCGCAACCTGGTCACCTCCCTCGTCAAGCAGGAGTCGATACAAACAACGTGGCCCAAGGCCAAGGAGGCACAGCGCATGGCGGATAAGCTCATCACCCTGGCAAAGAGGAACAACGAGACGTCGAGGCGGGAGGCACAGAGTATCCTCTATGTACGTTGCCAACACCCCAAGCCATCCAGCTCTAGCACGGGGGTTGGGAGGATAGATTGGGGGTCGCAAGAAAACTCGTATCATTTGTGGGAATTCCAAGCTGACCAGGGCACCAACGAACAGACACCAGACGCACTGCTGCCCAAGCTCTTCGGCGAGCTTCGAGAGCGCTACCAAGACCGCCCGGGCGGCTACACGCGCGTGCTGCGCACCGAGCCCAAGGACAAGGCCGACCAGGCCCCGAGCGCGATCCTGGAGCTGGTAGACGGGGAGCGCGACATGCGCTTCGCCATGACGGCGGCGACGGTGGCGCGCGATGAGGTGCTGGGGCGGGACAGCACGCACATCACCAAGATGAACGTCAAGAAGGTCACGGCCTTCAGGCAGGACGGCGAGGCCGAGTTCCGCGCGCTCGTGGAGGAGGTCAAGGAGCGCGAGGGCGACTCCATCCTGTCCCGCGCCGAGAGGGAGCGAGCCGTCCACGATGGCCTGTACAAGTTCCACATCGACAGCCCCAAGGTGAGGCGCCGGCGGCGTAGTGGGGGTCGGGATGGGTCAGAGATGAGTGAGCTGGATTAAGAGCGGGCTGCCCATACAAGGGCTACACATAAATTGTAAAACACGGGCGGAATGATACCAAGACCTCTTGGGTTGATGTAGAGGTTTTCAAGGGCGCTGACCCTTTGGTGAGATACTAGAACTCGCATCACCTGAGAGCGAGACATATTGTACATCTACCTTCCAACAACTGCCCAAATAGAGACTCCTCACACAAAGTCAAACGTGTCGCCTCTCTCGCGGATCATCTTGCCGACCCTCTGTGACCCAGCAACCCTCTCCAGCTTCAGCACATCATACTTTGAGAACATGACCCGCACGCTGCCCTGCCCAGGCTCAATCACCAAGTCCTGCTCCGCCTGAGCCAGGCTGGAACCGGCGACCTCCTTGTAGAACAGCGGGTTGTCCGGCAGCCCGTACATGATGACCCGGCGCACGCCCTTGAGCAAGTACCGCCGGAAGTGGTGCGCCCTCTCCGTGTAGAGAAGCACCTTGTGCCGGCCTGCGAAGAAGTGCGACCGCGCCCGGGACGCCTCGGGCACCGTGGCATACTCGGAGATGGCCCCAAACGTCAGGCTCTCCACCGCCTGGTTCGTCGCGAAGTAGTTGCGCACGCGCACAAAGTCCAGGTAGGACGGGATGAAGACGAGGGTGCCGGTGGCGTCCTTGGCCCGCTTAACGAGGGTGGGCACGATCGCCTTGGTGAAGTAGTCGAAACGCGCCTCGGGCTCGGCCCCGACCGACGGCGGGTCGATGCGCGAGAAGGTCTGCCTCGCCTTGACACCCAGCTCGCCGATGATGCCCGCGTGCTCGGGCTCGACGCGCACCTTGCCCGCCCAGTTCTGGCAGTGCACCCGGAACAGCTTGGACAGCTCTGGCGTGTTGAATTGCGAGAAGATCAGTGTCTGCCGGAAGTGACGCGCCTGGTTATCAAAGTACCAGCTGCGCACCCGGCTGACGTCGAACCCGTGGTCATCCTTGGGCTGCAGGTTGAGGTGCTCGAAGATGTACTCGACGTGCTCCCAGTTTTGCATCAGGAGAGAGTCGGCCTGGTCCATGATGACGACCTCGATAGACGACAGGAAGTCGTGCTCGACCTTCTTGCCGTCCTCCGAGCCAATGGCCATCCTCAGACCCAGCGGGCTGGCGAACAGGATATCTGAGTTGTAAAATTGTGCGAAAAACTTGAGGGTCTTGCGGGTAAATTTGACGCCAATGCGGAACATGTCGTCGTCGTTGCCGGCGAAGAGGTCCTTGAAGTCAGCCGACTTCTCCCCAGAGAATCGATCTTCCTTGTCGTGGTATGAGTCCTCGAACCTCTTTTTGTTCTCCTGTGTCTCGGGTTGGCAGAGGGCCGCCATGACCTCTACCATCTTATAACATGATTCCCGTGTGGGGAGGATCATGAGAACCTTTGGCCGTGTAAAGCCCTGATCGCGGAGCTCAAGCTCCTCCCCGTCCTTTTGGTGAGCAACCTTGGCGTTGTTTTTGATCACCCTGTCTCGGGTCTTGAAGACATGGTTGAGCGCATGGAGACAGGCCAGCCGCCGTAAGCTCTTGCCGTTGTTCAGTGACCTCTGGCAGAAGAGCAAGTCCCGATAGCCGAACACGTGCGGTGCGAGAGACTGTTCGAGGCCATCGAGCTTCCGCTTCTCCTTCATAGAATCAGCCAGCTTGTGCTTCAGATGCAGATCTGAGGCACTTGAAATCGAGGCTGGCACCGAAATCTCGCCATTCTTGTCGCCCGTGTCGGGTGCGCTGAGCACTGTTCTCGTGCCCTTGGCCGCTAACTTCTTTGTGGCCCATTTCGCTCCTTCGATTGCCTCTAGCCTCCTTGCTATGCTCTCCTCGTCGGGAGCACTGAAATGGCTGTGAAAGGGATCCGAGCTGTCCACTACCTCGTCTTCGTCGTCTTGGTCAAAGGCGTCTTCTGCGGCAACTTCTTCTGGGGCCTCCTCAGGATCTTCCACGAAGTCGACATCCTCAGCTCTGTCCGCATCGACATCCACCGGCCCATCTTCAGCCTGGTTATGTGGCCCTTCTGGCTGGGCTGTTTCATGGTCCAGCTTTCTCCTCTTGGCGCGTGGTGCAGCGCTCTCATCTGTCAAGCTTTTGATGAGGGTCATATAAGGCCGGGCAGCTGCTTTGCTGTCGACCTCATCTTCTGAGACGTCTTCAACATCCTCGTCGACTTCCTCCACGTCCGACTCTTCCTGGTCAGACTCATCTTCCGAGTCACTGTACTTTGTATTAGCTTTTCTGTGAGTGTGGATTGTCCACTGATGAAGCGGGTATTTCTCACCTGTAATCTACTCGCGCACTTTCGAACTTTGGCCTTCGTGGTTGTGATGCACCTCCTCTCCCCCCTCTGCCCCCTCGGTCCCCTCTGCCTCCTCTTGGTGCCCCTCTACCTCTTCCCCTGCCGCCTCCTCTGGGTGCCCCTCGGCCTCTTGAACCTCCACGGAAGCCAGCACGGCCTCCTGGAGCCATGATACTGATATGAGGGCGCAGATGGGTGGATTCAGAATGGATAAATGGGTGAGATGATTCAAGGGAAAGTCACTGAAAATTAAATTGTCGAATAGTATAAGTTGTTCATCGAAACTTGGATGCTTCTACAGGCGGCCTGAGAGGGTTCCTGAAAATAAAATCGTTATCTTATCGGTTGACTACCTGCGAAGCACCTGGCCCGCAGCCCAGTTCGCCCCCTTGGTGGAGGTAGCCGTACTGTACCCCCCGTCTGGGCATTCCGATTAGCGCACACAAACCAAAGAGGACCCCACAATTTGACACGACGGATCAAAGGTGAGAGCAAAACCGGGCGGAATTTTGCATGCAACACCAGGAGAGGACCAAGGTCAAGATCGAGGTCCCTACACACCATCGCGGGGTTCTACACAAACAACCATCTCCCCTCCAGCCTCAGAGTCCCGCCACTCCCCCGACCTCATTCCACCGCCCTCCGCCTCTGCACACCACCGCGCGACCCGGCTTCAAAGAAACATCTTCATCATGGCGATTGATTCAGAGGAGTTCCTCCACCTGGCCCGGCCTATTGCCCCCGCCGGCCCAGGCTTCAACACAAATATCTCCCCCATGACAGTCAACATCCAGCCACAAGTAAGTGCCTCCCCTCTTGCACTTCTCTGCCCACCCTCGGTTGGTGTCCAGGCCCTGATACCTTCTTCTTCCCCCCGCTCTCCAGGCAATCCTCTCCATTCTCGACCATGCCATCCGCCGCGACGACACTGCCCCAGAAGACACCTCGCCAGACGCACCCCAGCCCCGCGTCATTGGCGCCCTGATAGGCGTGCGGTCCGAGGATGGCACCGAGGTCGAGGTGCGCAACACCTTCGCCATCCCCCACGTCGAGAACGAGGAGCAGGTCGAGGTCGACGTTGAGTACCAGCGCACCATGCTGCAGCTGTCCCTCAAGGCCAGCCCCCGCGAGACGCTGCTCGGCTGGTACGCCACCAGCCTCGAGCTCAACAGCTTCTCCGCCCTCATCCAGAACTTCTTCGCCTCCCCCGAGACGGGCACCTTCCCCCACCCCGCCGTGCACCTGACCATCTCCACCGAGCCGGGCAAGGACATCGAGACCCACGCCTACATCTCCGCCCCGGCCGCCGTCAACCCCGACCGCGCGGCCGAGTCGTGCCTGTTCATCGAGGTGCCCCACAAGCTGTCGCAGGGCGACGCCGACCGCGCCGCCCTCGAGGCCATCGCCGGCGCCGCCAACAACGAGTCGCGCCAGGCCCCGCTCGTCCCGGACATCGAGGCCCTGGCTGCCACCATCGCCC
The DNA here is from genome assembly GCA_038088545.1 of Diaporthe humulicola. NCBI lineage: Eukaryota > Fungi > Ascomycota > Sordariomycetes > Diaporthales > Diaporthaceae > Diaporthe > Diaporthe humulicola. The sequence continues at coordinate 156,376 of JBBWSL010000102.1, forward strand.
AGACCGAGGACCTGCTGGAGCGCAGCTCCGGCTACGTCGGCGAGATCCTCGACGAGGAGCGCGACCCCAACCAGGCCCTGGGCCAGTTCATGATGAACAACCTCTCGCTGGCCCCCAAGGTCGCCCCCGAGGCCATCGAGCACGACTTCAACAACCACGTCCAGGACGTCCTCATGGTGAGCTACCTGGCCAACACCATCCGCACCCAGATCGACCTGTCGCAGCGCCTCGCCACGAGCGCCCTCACCATGGAGCACAAGGAAGGCGCTCCCCCCAAGGAGGGCGAGGACGGCAAGGGCGAGCGCGGCGAGCGCGGAGGCAGGGGTGGCAAGCGAGGTGGCCGCGGAGGCAGGGGTGGCGGCCAGCCCAGGGAGCCCAGGGAGCCCCGTGAGCCGCGCGAGAACGGCGAGTAGAAGCCGTCCCTGACGGCTCTTGTCAACAGCCCCGATGCCCAAGGGCGAATAGGGGTCGTACCATACGGGCAAAGCAGATTCAAGTCAGGAGACACCTGCACAACATAACCTAGTGCTAGTACTCCCGCATCCCAGGGAGTGAACTGGGCTATGAGGGGCAGAGGCATATAGATGGACGAAGCATGAGGAATGAGATGACCCAGGTCGTACCGATTCCCGACAGCGGGATCAAGCGCAACAGAGGGGCCAACGGGGGTTTGGAGAGAAAACACTGGCTTTGTTCACAATCCAAAAGTGATATCTCCCAAGATTTGGCGTTCAGAGGCAGGATTAGATCGTCGTCGGTATTGCGGGAAAAAAATCTAATTCACCGGACACTGAATCTATGGGCACAAATATCTATGGCTTTGGGTGATGGAAGTGATACAGGCTCCGTGACAAGATTACAGTGAAATATGCAGTGTAAATGCACTGTGCCCATGGGGGGAAAAATGAAAACTGTATCGCATTAGGGTTGTTCTATGTGTAGTAGTAGTAGTAGAGAGCCATCATCAGTCTTTCTAGCAAGTGCGACATTTTTGTCCGGGGAGACAACGAACTCCTGAACGCTGGCAATTTGTCAAATGATGATGATGATGATGTGATCTTTCGAGACCAGAAGACCCTCCTTGAACGCCTGTATGCTTCCAGAATATCCCGTGACGCCGTCATGATAATTGTCATCCGTGAACACCATCCCGATGCTACAAAGTCCTAGGTGGTGGGTTTCTGCGGCAGTGACGCAGGATTGCCATAGGTTGGCAGATTGCTATATGGTTGGCCATGAGCCATGGGCAGGCCCTGTGGCATAGAGGGCTTGTTGGGTATGTGAGGCGGTCCCTGCGCTGGCGGGTGGGGAGGCAGCTGATGGGGGACGTGAGGGACGTGAGGTGGGTGCTGCACGTTGGGCGGCGGGCCATGATAGGCAGGGAGGGAGTTGTTAGATCCCTGACGCATCATGTTGTACCCATTTGCGTTGCCGTACGGAGGCTGACCCATAGGCGGACCTGCCTGGTAGCTCGGGTAGTGGAGGTGAGGAGGCGTGATCTGAGGGCTTCCCTGCTGAGGCGGTCCGTAGCCGCTATACGGCCCAGGGGGCGGCTGCATTGGTCCCATCCCATTGCCGGGCACAAACGACTGCGTCTTGGGATTGAACGCGTGACGGTTGAAGCTGCCAGGGATGGGGTGCTGGCTCTTAGGGTCACTGGGATTGACATTGACTGGGAGGGCACCATAAGCGTAGGGTATCCCGTTTGGAGCCACCGGCGTGGCTCGAGATTGGTAAGGGCTCGAGTTGAAGCTGGGCGGTTGCTGCCATCCGCCCTGCGGTTGAGGGGGACCCTGCATAGGTGGTCCGTATGGTGCGGGAGGCATCTGATTCACCGGCGGTTGATAACGCGGTGGGCCGGGAGGCTGGGCATACTTTGGGGACAATTGTCAGTACACATCGCTTGTATAACAGAGACCAACCCACGGGCGTTTCGCCATGACTTACGTTCGACATATTGTTATATGGCGGGCCATAGCCATTCGCCGGCACCATGGGAGGGAACTGCTGGTTCGGTGCACCGTACATGTTCGGAACCGCAGGCGGAAAAGTTTGTTGTTGCACTGCGCCGTTGAGCTGGGCACCTGCTGGCATGTAATGAGGCTGAGCCCATGTTGCCGCCTGGTGAGGGTGCCCGTATGCGGGAGCGTAAGCGACGTAGTTGGACCGGGTGTCAAAGGTGTCAGAATCTCTCCTCTTCTTCGCCTTCTTTGCGCCGTTGATCTTGTCTCGCATCGATACTGAGCTCGCGCGAGAAACACCGGTGCTATCGTCGTTCTCTGAAAATAATGGTCAGCATTATCAAAACACTGGAACCAGGGGCCGTCTGTCCATACCTGGAGTGGAGATCTCTGTGGATGCTGCCCCGAAAATCCTCTCCCGTGCCTTGTTGTAAGCTTCCTCCCTCTCCTCTCTCGACATCCTGGCACATCATGTCAGCCTTTCATTGCTCATTCAGGGGGGGGGGGGGGGGGTCCTCCTGCCAGGCTTACTTTTCTTTCGCAGATTGCTTATCCTTGGAGTCGCTTCCAGACTCTGAAGTTGGCTTCGAGGGGCCAGCGCTTCCTGGGCCGAATTCCCCTTCTTCTCCACGCCGCATGATTTTCTTCGGCATTACGATTGGCGGAGGAGTGCTTGCGGCAGAGGCGCTTTGCGCTATGCTGGCCAATGAAGGCGGCACCCTACAAAAAGGTGTTCTGAAAATGCGGACAGCTCCGGCGCCAGCCTCGAAGGAGTGCGTCATGTGATAGTAATCGGCCAGTTTGTGGGTTAACATTCTGCAGAAGGAATTGGACGGAGGCAAGTCCATGAAAGGCTCTCTTATTGGGTCATTAGCAAACTGATCGTGACAGGGAATTCTCCAGGACTTCAACTCACTTCGAATCCTGCACAAAGTCTATGACCATCTCTTCCAGCTTCAAGAGGAAGAAGCGGTCTTTCTGCGATTGCATTGCCTCGAGAAGCTTCTCGTCGGGGTTCTGTCCATACATTCCGTTAGGCGCAGACGTGGCGCTAACGAGAGCAATCTTTGCATCTGTCACGGGCTGTTGCTCCATAGAAACAGACTGTGGCGCCGTGACTGCGCGATTACCAGATTCGACGATGACATGCTGGGGGGCAATACTGCGTGGGGGCATGTCGCCGAGCTGGATGCGGTAGACGCGGGCTGCCACCTCAGAGCCCATGCGAGAGCCAGCTATGAGGGAACCTCGGATAGAGAAGACATCGTCATCCTGATCAGCCGCCATCACACTCGCGCTGTCGTCCGGCCGAAGCGATTCCTTCTCGTCCAACGCGTTAAAGGTTGTCCCCGACGTGATGCTCTTGCCATCGAGGCTGGGGGGCTTGGTGCCCAGCTCCGAGCTGGAATCTGCCTTCTGTGAGACTTCATCCGAGGGACTCTGAGCCTTTGACGATGGCCCGGTTGAGGCGGAATTGATGCCGTTGACCACCAGGCTCGGAGCCGAAGGCTCAATCTTCAGGTTGTCCAGTCCATCAACAAGTTTGTTTTGGTCAAAGCCGTCGTCGACCCCCGTCGCGGTAGACTTGTTGGCTGTGTGAGCGCCATTGGGCACGACTGGGTCCCCTTCCATGCTCTCGCTTGCTGCTTTGGGCGATGTCGGCAACTGGGCCTCGGTTGTAGGCTGCGAGACGGCATCCCTAGTCGAGGACGATATCGATTTCTCTTCTGTCGGCGCCGAGGCAAGGACCTTTGACGATTCACTGTCAGTCGGGGCAGAGCAGGAGGTGTCAGGACCAGGAGAACCCACCTTGGCGAACGAAAGTTTCTTGACGTCAGTCATAGTCGTTCGTACAGCTGCCATAGGCGCTTGAAAGGGTATTTAGTAGAACTAGTCGCGAACGTCGGACAGAATGCTGGTAACCCCCAAGGAAGCGAGCGTGGTCGTCCAGATGCGCAAAGTTCAGTCGCACTCAAGGAATGAACTCCAAGGATGGGCAGTTGAGAAAATCTAAGAAACAAAATGGATCAGAGCGGTCCGGATCGAGAAGGATGTGCAGTTGCTCATTGTCGAGAGTCGAGATTCATTTCTTGGTGGGTTTGGTCTGCTGGATAGACGGCTAACTGTCCTGCCCAGGAATTTATCCTCGGTCGGTCAGGGGACGGGAAGGGTTGCCTTGGGGTGCCCTTCGTGTGGTGGAGGTGGCACGGATAGGCCGCAGTCGCGAGGTCGACAAATGCAAGGCGACAGAAGGGCTGTGAGGCGGGGGCCGTAGGGCAGGCTGCAGGCTTGCCGACAAGCGGGAGAGGTGAGGATGGGGGGGAGTGATGCGATGCCCAGAAGATGGAATTGCGGTCGCACCGAGACGTTGGGGATTGGTGGACGAGGCGCTGCGAGAGGCACAGGCTCAGCGTGGCCAGCTCTGCCAGGCAAGGTACCTTGCAGACTCAGACTGAGATTGGGACTGGGAGCTGAACGGCCGTGCCCTCACAGTCGGTCAGGCACAGGTGTGGTGATGGGCGGCGGGAGCTGTGCGGGTGGATGTCGGTCGTCCTGGAAGAATACAAGAATCTGACGGACGGGAGCGGCGCTGACACTTCCGCGGTTCGTCGACGGTTGGTCGACGAGTGGAAGCAGGGGAAAAGGAAAAATACGGGCAGCTGAGGGACAGTGGTTATTCTCCCATCCCCTTTCTCGTCGTCCACAAGTGGGAAAGAAAGGATCGTGAATAGCTTCAGTGAGAGGCTCTCAATCTCGGCAGAAAGTTAGTTAGTTAGACTGGCTGCTGGACTGGATTGGGCCTCGACCTGGCAGACGGGTGCTGTGGGATGAAGTACCACCACTGCTCCCGCTCTTTTGGACCGGGAAAAGGGAGCTAGCTGGCAGGGGCAGGGGCACGGTCCAGTCCAGCAGTCAAGGTCCAGGGCGGGTCATTCTCCGCTAAAGCCTGCTGGTCGCCCTCTGCTGTTCCTGCCACTCTTTGGGACCCGGCGAACGGGTTAGTCAGCACTCACCCCACGTGACGGTTCCGGCAGCCTGGCCGGGAGAGAGAGAGGCGGCAGGACAGACTCTGGGGCGACGCAGCCCAAGGCTTGACCCGAGGTTTATGGCTGTCGTCAAGTCAACCACTTCGTATCAAATCAAGGTGATTGATTGATTGACCGACTGACCGACTGACCGAGTTTGGCCGACGTCAGCCAGACGAGGCTTGCACGTAAACTGCCACTCAAGAAAACGGTCATCCACAGCCTCAACCGCTTACCTGCACCGTTCTTCTCTGCCTCCATCCTCCTTCCTTAACACTCACTCACTCACACACCACCTAAGCGATCGTTGAGATGCACTCCTACAGGGGCCGTGGGGGGCCAAGGAAACCTACACCGGCCAATGTTCAATGTCAAAAGTGTTTGAAACGAGATATGTCTGCCTTGCTTAACCCTTACTTCTGCCTATCTTCACAAGGCTGACTGTCTCAGCACGCCACTACTCGTACGAATGCAAGGTCCAACTTCAGGAACGGCCCTACCAGCCCAGGCCGTCCCGGACCCAGCAGCTGCTCAACCCTAAGCTTGTTCCCAAGCTCACCAACGACACGCCCGATGATGTTACGCGAAAGTATGCCTCTGACCTTCCATCCGCTCCCCTTTCCTTCTTTTTTATCACGGGCTCTGCTAATCCCACATCAGGAAGGGCGTTGCGGACGAGGAGCTGGCAAGGAAGGAGGCTGAGAGAGCTCGCAAGCGGGAGCTAGACGACGATGATGAACCGAGCGGACGGGAGCCCGGATCCAAGCGTCAACGCTCCAGCTCCGTGGATTCGGTCTCGTCCATCTCCACAAGGTCTTCCAAGTCACCGCCCCCACGACGGCGAGCATCGCCATCACCTCGCCGAGGTCAGGATCTTTCGCCACCCGCGCGGCGGCCGAGGCGCAGCAGGTCCTTCGACTCCGTCAGTGACGGCAGCCGGAGACGCTCCCTTACTCCAGATGCACAACGCCGCCCACAACTTAGTCGGCAATACGAATCCCCTGAACCTCGCGAACGTCCAAATTCGCGCCGAGGACCTCGTGAAGATTTCGAAAGAGACGCACGCTCGCCTATGCCTCAAAACCGTCGCCCTTCTGTTTCCGACGACGAGAGACCAGCGCCAGTACGACAGCAGAGGCACGGCTCACAGTCACCAGGTCGATCGGATCCTAGAGATAGGCGTCGCCCAGAGGGGGGTCGCTACAGGGAGTACAGGGACCGGGACGAGGGCCGTGGTAGACATAGAGGTCCTCCACCAGAGCCTGAGCCACCGCGGGAGCGCAGTCTGAGTCCCTTCAGCAAGAGATTAGCATTGACCCAGGCCATGAACAAGTAGATAGAAATGGGTATCATTCTCGTACTCTTCCTCAATAAGGGCTTCTCACCAACATGAAAACGTGGCTGAGTGTCTGGCCAATGACGCCTCCCATGCAGATTTTGCTGTGGCATCTTGTTCATCTGATTCCATCCAGAGTAGTGCAGGCCGGTTTCCTTTTGCCGCAATGAGGTTTTACTGCAGCTTTTTGATCTTCGAACCTGACACCACTCATTGTGTCTCGATAGCCTCTCGCTCTCTCTGCTCCTCTGCCTCTTCCTCTTTCTCTCTCAACCTCACGATTTCCTCCAACTCCCCACCCTCCAGGCCAGCAGCAACGGCATCTCCATCCGCCAGCCTCCCGTCCTTGTTTTGCGCCTCGGTCTTCTTCTCCTGCAGTCTCTGCCTCACGAGCCTCGCGATGGCGTTGTCGGTCCTGACGTTCAGCACCTCGAGCTTCTTGTCCAGCTCCCTCTTCAGGTCCCAGTTGGGCTTCTTGGGCTGCAGCTTGAACAGGTCGATGCCACGGTCGTCCCCGGCGTCCTCGGCCGCCTTCATCCGCACCTCCGCCTCGAGCTCCGCCGCCTGTTCCTCTAGCGTCTGGTCATCGAGCCCCAGCGTGGGTGGCGCCTCGAAGCCCAGTTTGGGGCCTTTGGTCTCGGCGTCGTAGTTGCGCCCGGACAGGTATTTTCTCGAGATGTCCTCCTCATCGTTCTGTGCTTCTGCGCCGGGAATATCCACGGTCTGCGGCGCCGGGGACGCTATGCGGTCTGACTCGGGAGGCGCGATCTCGTCCTCGGGTTGCTTGCGCTTGAGGGACTTGAGTTTTGCCAGGCGCGCTTTGCGGTCGTCTGCCGCGGCGCTAAGTTTTGTGTGTGGTGCTGACATTGTCGAGATCTGTGTAGCGAGAGCGTGGAGACTAAGAAATGGCCCAGGACGGACGTGTCAAAGGGTTCATGTGGCGGTATGTGCGAGGTGTGCCAATGTTGTCGCGGATGCTGTAAATGTTCAATGCTGGAAGCTTGGACATCCGTTGCGGCTCAGACCCGAACCCTCTGTAATTGGGGGGCTTGGGGGGGGGCCACTTCCACAACTGAGCCAGCTTGGGCACCTTTGAGTACCACGAAGTAAAAAGTCGAATTTTAAATCAGAAACTTGTTGGTCTCATATTCATCGGGATCGAGCCACACTGGAATTAACTAGCACCAAGAGTGGTAGAAAATCTGAGCTTAAGAGTAGCAACACGACTACCTTGTTGTGGTCTTGATTGATGTCACTCATTGCTTGCACACATCAGCCTTTATGTAGTCCTCTGCATATTACCGACAAACAGAGGAGCAGTTATAAAGGTGCTCCAGCAGTGGATAGTACATTCACCAGAATTCCAAGGTTGTATGAAGTACTCCACTGGGACAAGAACTGTGCATCGCTTGTTGACCCCGTCCAGTGTTTACGCATTCTCACCAAATCTCGAATGTCCCGCACATGTGGAGGATTTGGATGCGTCAACTACCAGCCCTCTTACATCAATCAAACGGAACCAGGTACTCATGCATAACAGTCAAATTGTCCAAACGTCAAGCCATTCATAGCATTATCCTGACCCGCCCACGACGACAAAGGCTCATTGGCATGCTCGTTACAACAGCTCTATGGGCTTTGTATTTCATTCGTAAAAACAAGGCCCCGAAAACACAGCGATGGAAGCTCTGTGGGCTCAGGAATGGTTCCAGAGAGCCAGGTTACAGTGGTATATCACAAGTTCTCTTACATGAGGCGCCGGTAAATAAAGCAGGGATGTGTTCCTATCGCAAGTCCCAAATAGGGCCGATTTCAGGACTTGGGACTGAGGTGGGGTTGATTGTGATTCGGATAGAATCGCAGCTCATGGGCTGCTTCGTTGAGAAAGTATGCAGCCGAGCGTATCCTCGGAAGTACGACGCTTGCAGGCTTCCGGGACAGGGGGAAAATCGCCAAAAGATGCCATCCGTGTTGTTTTGAGATACTCACGACCTCACATATAACGATCATTAAAGATTCTAGCTTTGTTGTAGTTCTAACTGTTGCTGCGATCGCGGCCCTAAGGGGATGTTGCCCCCGTATCTTGCGCCATCTGTTAGAAGATGGCATCATGTGGGGTGTTGAGAATGACCACTAACCACACAGAAAGGCTGGGCGAGAACGCTAGCATATCATGAGCATCCGTATCTTTGCGCGACATTTACCAATCTGGTGTCCTTGTGTATGTGGTGGAACTCGCTGCAAGGGACCTCGGGAGATCAGTTCCAGGGCTGGTGATGTGACTGAATGTATTTGTGACGACTTCGCGCATGAGTATGTTGCCATGCCGGATTAGCCATGAAGGGGTAGTGCAGAAAACTTATCTATATCAGGATATGGTTTTAGAGGCTCTCGGAGAATACATCAACTTGCTGTACCACCGCACACACAAGCTACATACACGGGTCTAGACTCATTTCTCTTCCCTGTGGGGATCAAATCAATATGAAGGGCAACGAGAACCAAACCTCTTCCAGAAAATGGTATGAGTGGTACTCTCCTGATCAGTCACCAGAAGAGAGAAAACTGGTTCTCAAATTGGATTTGTTGATCGTCCCGTATGCATTTATTCTATACTGGGTGAAATATATCGACCAGACAAACATCAGTGCGTCCCCCCAAGTCCGGTTTAGCCAGACAAAACTGACTCAAGGCAGACAATGCATATGTGTCTGGGATGTCCGAAGAGCTCAACTTCAAGGGCAACGAACTCGTACAGTTCCAGACAATATTCGTCGTTGGCAACGTCCTCGGCCTCCTCCCGTTCATCTACCTCTTTCCGCGGGTACCCATGCACTATTTGGTGCCTACTTTAGACCTTGGGTGGGGAGTATTTACGTTGCTACAATACCGAGCACAAAGCTACGGGGAAATCATGGCCTATCGCTTCTTAGTTTCTATTTTCGAGGCGTCCTATTTTCCTGGTGAGTGAAACCCATGGGAGTCAAACGTAGAAAGTGGAGACAGGCCGTCTCGTGAAGTATACCCAAAAGCACTGTGTTTGCTAATGAATGACAGGTGTCCATTTCGTGTTGGGCTCGTGGTACAAGAGCGATGAGATAGGAAGGCGAGGCGGTATATTCTACGTGGGCCTGACCCTCGGCACTTTGACTGCCAGTCTCCTCCAAGCAGCGGCGACAACCTACCTGGATGGACATAACGGCCTACCCGGTTGGAGGTGGCTTTTCGTCATCAACGCAGTAATCACTCTTCCACTTGCATTCGTCGGTTACTTCCTTTGGCCCGGAACACCAGCAAAGCCCAACAAGCTCGTGATCAGTGAGAGCCAGCTGGAGCTGGCCAGGTCTCGGCTGGAACGCCAAGGTTCGGTCGTGAAAAGTGTCCCCTTCTCTTGGACATTGCTTAAACGCGTCTTCAAGAACTGGAGGTTCTATGTCTTGGTTCTGTGGGACGTGTTTTTCTTCAACACCAGCGCCAACTCGGCGGCCTTCTTGCTGTGGATCAAGAGTTTACATCGGTACGACACAGCCACCATGAATAACTTGTCCGCCATCAGTCCTGCCTTGGGGATCTTCTTTGTCCTCTTCATCAACTTCAGTGCCGATCTGTGGATCTCCCGGTCTGCAGCGATAACTTTCGCTTCTGCTGTCAACTTCACCGGGCTCGTGATCCTCGCCATCTGGAATGTCCCCGAGGCCGCGAAGTGGTTCGCCTTCAGTGTATCGTACTCAGCTGTGGCCGTGTCTTCAGTTCTCTACGGCTGGGCCAACATCATCTTGAAGGACAACATCGAGGAGAGGGCCCTGACGCTTGTACTGATGACTGCTATCGCCACTTCAACCAATGCGTGGATCCCACTATTCGTTTACCCCACCATTGAATCACCGCGCTTCCCGAAAGGCTACGTCTACTCGGCTTGCATGGTCGTATGTCTTGTCACAATGACACATGTAATATCCTACCTTTTTGGAAGCAACGGGTAAGCTTACCCCTTTCAACGCGTGATTGTATATTAATCAATGGCTGACAAGTTGGATAGACAAAAACGTTCAAACACCGCTCAAAGGGTTGTTGATTCTGAGCCAGAATTCGAACGGGTGTTGGCCATTGAAAAAGCTGCTCACAGATCCACTGAAACCAACTTCAATGTCGGATCACAACCCAAGCCGGCTAACATCCCGGCGGACGGAGTTCCATCAGCCTGAATATTACGAAATTTGCTCGGATGTCCGCTTTGCGGCCTCGACAAGCGTGTTCAATCAGTCAACTGGTGTTAGGGCAGTTCAAAGTACTTGCTGCCCAAACTTGTTTTTAGGAAAGAGTATTCATTCTGCAGTTCGCCTACCCTCTCTCTCTCTTCCCTATAGATCTAAGGGTAGAATATCCTCCCTAATGTAGTTAGATACATACAAAAGAGCCTAGGCAGCCCTAGGCAGCCACAAGAGAATGTGAAAGGGCTCTTAGAAACAACTCCCAACCTGCTTCACGGCGCCTCCCACAGGATAGCCTCCTATTGGATAACCCCTTATAGAATAATCTCTTCTGGGATAAGTTGGCAACCTCCTGTGAGATAACCTCTTCTACGGTATTTTCCAGTAGGAAGAGCCCCTATATTATAAAGGTAGTCAGCGCTTCAAAGCTCCACAGAGTATAGCTATAGACCCTGACTTAGCACTAAGAACGTTCTCAAATTCTTTTTTGCTGGGTATGAGGCAAGCAGCACGAGTCCACGGGGAACCCGCAATGACTTCGAGAATCTTTTGAACTTGCGGCTGTGTTACGGTAATAATATAGGTGATGCTGAACTCCTGATAATGCTTGACCGAACCCATAACTCCTATTTCGCTCCCACTACCAGATGCCCAATGCAAGTTCCCCTAACACCGACCATTTTTAACCCATTGTGTCCACAAATCAGTATCCCTTGAAGCCCGCCACACCCAGCCTCTGCTGCCGCAGATATTACTCCATGGTGCATATAAATCAAAACTCCCAGTTGTAGCAGTCCAGAAACAAAACAGACAGTAGCCGACTCATTCTTTCACAGGTGGCTTCCTGATCCCAGTCTTCAAAATGCAGAGTTAGCAAATGCATACGAAATATTGGGGGCTTGCTCCTGTGGTTGTTTATCGAGAGTAACTCGCATCCCGGCCGTGGCCTGCGACTTGCGGACTGCGCCAGCGAAGCGGATACAAGTTCCAGAAGGCACACCGCGTTTTTGAATGTGGTCAAGCTATATCCTTGCCCAATCCCATGTGAAAATCGAAAATGTGTCACGTACCGTGTCGTACCCGCTACGGGTCATCTTGATGAGGTACTGTGATCACTCTCTGCTGAGAAAACACCAGGATATGAGAGCAGGAAAACCCGGTGATGCGTGTTCCCAGATAGTATTCTGCGGTCTTATGGATTGAGGTGATTTTGTCGTGTATGTCGTAGATTGCCGGCAATCGTTCGGCTACACTCCAAATTGTGAGGTTCAAGATGTAGTTGGCGTAGCGCTGAGGACTGATGTGTCTGTTGGGAAGACGGCCCACTGAATTCAGTACTATCAGCAATCCTGCATGACACTTTCAGGCAAGCAAAACCACAATAGGCAGACTTGAGGACTGAAGGTTGTTCAGACTATTCCCCTAGAATCAAAACACTGAACGCACATTACACTGCTTCGCCCCACAGTTTGATGACTTGTCCTGTTTTCCCAAGCTCCCGAAAGCAAGTTCACAAGAGACCACTGACTCCAGCACTTTTGAACCCTGTAGATATCTTTTTCAAAACTCTGACTTGTGTCGATACTGGCCAGCCGTGTACCAACAGCTGAGGTATTTATAGTAACAATTCTGGGACAATAGGGGCTCGGTCTGCCGGCGCGAGATGATGTGCTTAATCGGATTGGCGAGTAAAAGTGTTGTTTCCTTATTGGTGATGGGCCATTCTTTATGATGGTTCAGATATGGGTCCTGAAGTCAGACAAACAGGCTTCTTGGGAGGCCGCCGGCCACGATTTCAGAGAGACCCATTGCGGTTGAGACGACAACACTCAACAAAGCTGTTTTTTCGCCCATGCGATCCTCCTTTTAAAAGATTGAATCCATAGATGATGAAGCTTCGCTTTTAATCTATGTGGCGCCAATTGACGAAGCCACGTTGACATCCTCCGGATCCTGACTCCACCCCGATTAGTATTTGCAGCCTGAAAAATTTCAAAGCTTCATCCACAGAGAGTCAGGCCCAATCACATCGGCGAAGCAGGTCCACCACCCCAGGGCAACTCTCGCAATTGTCAAATCAAATGGCTCAGACAGAAGGGTATGGATTCGCCATGCGCGCCAATGCACCAACTCTCTGCGCTCTCCACACATGACCGCCATCGTCTCCAGTGACCGGCATCATCTGCAGGAACCCACAACACCAATTGCTGACTTCCCAAACAGGCCTGCTGCAGTATCGAGGGCCTCGAGAAATGAGCTTAGGCGTCTGAAGCGTGCCATCCTGCCCCACTGATCACCAGTTCGGTGCTACTGCTCAGACGTGACCCCAGGCTAGGATCAACCGACCCTCGGTTACGACCAAGGAATACATCTTGCTCGGTCGTCCCCGGCCTGCATGAACGCTTGAGCCGCCATAACCGCCGCCCTAGCCGCCGCTACCGCCCAAGTTAGGCATTGTAATCGCTGGAATTATTGGTGCCTGACATTCGGAAGTGATACTACTATTTAGGAATGGTTGGAACGTCCCTGAAAGTTCGTTAGAAAGGCGGCTTGGTTGCTGTCCTAGATTGGATCATGATTGTCCTGTGCCTGGTCAGGCCGCATAGATGGACATGCAGTTCTGAAACGACCATTTGACAAGTTCGTCCGAGGCGTTGCTGCCCAAGCCGTGATACAATCCTTTGTGATTTACGCTCTTCTCTGATCGAACCGCTGACAGACTCGAGTGCTTATGCTGACACAGGCGATGCCCCCACTCCTCTCAAGTGCTTGCCCGGAGAGAATGAATCACATCAATCGAGACACAAATCTTTAGCGGCCAAAGGGAATGGAGTCTTGGATTCTCGTCTCAGATTCGTACAAAGAACGTTGTTGATAATTTGATCAGGAGAGGCTTTACTTCTACTCCATGACCTTGATTTGGTGCAAGGTACCTAGGTAGCGACAAGGCTAGTAAGGTTGTTGAATTTGGGCGGATTTTCAAACCCTCTTTTCATTTCAGCTAACGGATGCTGTTGCTACAGTCCGTTTGATATGCAGCACTGAAAAAGGGTTCGAGAGTGTTGCAGCCAGGGAAACGGGCTACGGCCAGTCCCCGACACAAATACTTCATGACACTCGCACTCAACAAGATGTTGGCCAAAGGCTGCTCTATGCATTTTAAGCTCTGAACGGGGTTTGGAGAGTTGTATAAATTTTACATAGCCTGTAGTGTTTTGTTGTACTGGCAGAAATGTGAATGAGTTGTGTTGTGACTTCCTGGCCAATCTCCAGGAACGCATGAATGCAGCTGAGCACATGGGATTTTGTTTGCTCTAGGTGAATGATCCGTGGCCTGATTTCTCCTGTGCAGGAAGAGACTAATTCAGACTGACTGCTCTTCTGAATTCGGAGTGATGGACGCCTCCACCACACGGCCGTGTACTGTTCCAAGGCTGTATTACCAAATAACCCTCTCCTCGCACATCCAACCTGAATTGGTAGGTGCCAGAGTGTCCAGTCCCAGTTTCATTTTGGCGCCAGTTGGGATGGCCCCGAGACGTCTCCACCAGGCTGATCATCGCCCACCTGAAGCTTGTCGTTTGCGATGTCAAGAAGTCGCTGCACATCATCTCGAAGCAGAGACATGTGCTTGTCCAAACTCAGCTCCAATTCCCAGGGCTCTGGGTTCTTGCACACCGTTCCCCTCAGATACAACTCCGTGATTCTGTTTCGGTGGGAGCGAAATGTTTGTACTTGCTCCAACATCCTCGAGATGTGGTTTCGTATGCGATCGGGGTGGTCTTGCTCGCCAGCGATGAAAATGGTCGATTGTTGTCTCGCGGCTCTCATGCAGTCTTTGAGGTAATCGCATGTCTGGGTCACATGAAGGTATCGTCTCACGTCGTATTGGCCCAGCTCGTTGACAGCGGCCTGCATGTCGTTGCAAAATGCGCCCAAACTTCTGACTGTCAAATCCATATTGAAGAAGTACTTTCCGACTTCTCTTCTGAGTGCCGCCCTGTTGTCCCCAGCCTGTCGCTGTGCTGGTTGGTCCATGCTCGCTTGCTCGAATTGAAGGGCAGGATTGGAAGGTTGGGGAGAGACTGGTTGGCTTTGCAACCACGTCGTAGGATGTAGGACAAGGCTATTTGGCAAGGGGTTTTTTTTTCTGTGTGAAAGGTGTCTGAAGATAGTGAAATGGGAGGAAAGAATGGAATGGAAATTGTGTATTCAGTCCAAAACCACCAATCCACTCCGAGTTGATGCCTCGGGGGCAATTTTGGTGTGAGTAGGCAGCCTGAGCCTTGCTGCCGTTGCCAGACCGGTTGAATTTTGGTCCCACACCAATTCGTCCCTGCTTCAATCACTTGAATTCGTTAGTTCAGAGGCTACGGGCAGCTACTTACCATAATCAAGCGCCCGAGGTTGAGAATTTAGGAATGCTGGGTTCTGCCTTGAGCCTTGAGCACACTGCCATTTAAGGTCCAAGGTTTCTAATGCCAGGAGCTAACTGGAGGTTTTGCAGCCTTTTCAACACTGTGGCATTGATTGATTCACTATGAACCTACCATAGGGTAGGTTCGACTTTTGAAGTTGTTCACAATGTGTAGGTCAATAGTGCAAACAACAGAGACAACTGATGCACAATCACTGAAGCGACCTTGCGGAGCCCTCCAGAGTGCAAAAAGCTGCTTGACTGTTCAGCTAGTGAGATGATATGTTCTGAGCCTTACATTGTTTTCAGTCCATACCCCACCTACCCAATCATTCCAACCTGCATGACTCAAATAAATGTTGCAACTCTGACAATGCTTGGAAACAGCCCAATCGAGCACACATTGTTCTTGCCTTGATCCCATTCAGTTGGCTTAAAACACTAGGGGACCATGGGCTGGAGACTGGCTCATGTCACAAACCTGTTGTCACAAATTTGTAACTCAACAAGCTATGTAGTGCACAATTGAATGGACAAAGAAATGACATGTAATTCCATGGATCAAGCTGGCTATAAGAGACTGGACCCTGTAGGGCCGATGAGCAAGTCTGACAGACAAATGCAAGGACAGACAGGGTTGGGGCATCTTGACGTGTCTGCTTTGGTAAGCGGTGCAATGGGTGCCCAAGTAGCGGCGTTTCCGTCCAAAAGATCGAAAAGTTTGGCACACATTGGACTGATTCTGGCTGTCAGACAACAGGAATGTCGTCACCAATTCGCCATGTGGAAATTATGGGATTTTGTGAGACACGTACTCTGTAGCGGCAATCCAAGATTCGGCACATTGGCTGGCAGCAACACGGATCTCGACTTGGCCCATCACATCGTGGATGAACGCCTCCGTGTCAGCCTTTGCTCCGCGCCCGTTTGCACGTGGAGCCACCTCTACGATCCGATGACGTCACCGCCTGCTGCGGCCTGCTCTGTCCGTCGGTGCCCGAGCGAGCACCTTGCGTGTTGACCGATGCTTGGAACATTGTCCATGTCACTTGGCCATGGATCAGTGCGTGTGCGATGGGAGCAATAAGTATGAAGGTGGGTGCAAGCAAGGGATGACGGCCTCTTGGGAAGCTGTGCTTAGGCCACCACCATAATCGAGCCACCCGTCAACAGATATCTTCGACCGGCAGAATTGTACAACCTCCACCGAGAACAACATTTTACTTGCAAGCCCAGCATGACAAGCTTCCGTTAATCACATGTGGAAGATCATCAAATCAACCAAGCGCCTCAGTGCGAATTTATTTTACGAGGCCCCTAATACAGTACCATGGCCGCCGATGCGAGTCCATCCCCGAGGCCCCTGGACCTCGCCATCATCGGCGGCGGCATATCAGGGGTTACTCTCGCGGTAGCCTTGTACAAGCGGGGAGTCAGCTGCACCGTCTACGAGGCTGCCTCAGAGCTGACTGAGATCCCCGGGTCAGTACCAATCGGCCGCAATGCCCTGCGCGCTATGGAGCAGATCGACCGCTGTGTCATAGGTGCTTTCAACCTCGTCTCGACCCGCAACCAGTCAGCCTCGAAAAGAAATGTGTGGTGTGATTTTGTTGATGGCATGTCACTCCAGCCGGGTACCTATCTCGACCCTTTGTTTTCCATTATCGGCGCGGAAGATACTGGTCATGGTGTTGTGCCTTGTGCACGCTTTCTGCGCGAGCTGGTGAGGCTTCTGCCGAGAGACACGGTAAGGTTTGAGAAGGAGCTGAAGCATGTATTGGACGATAGAGTGGGATCTGGTAAGAGTAAGCAACACGTTAGGTATAATCACGATTCTGTGCCGTGTGGAAAGGCTCTCCTCTGCGTCTTGTGTTGAACATGTCCAGTAGTCCTCAGTACTCGGAACAGCAATCACCATTCCACCACTATCACGCCCCCCTTCATGTCG
This sequence comes from Diaporthe humulicola, assembly GCA_038088545.1. NCBI lineage: Eukaryota > Fungi > Ascomycota > Sordariomycetes > Diaporthales > Diaporthaceae > Diaporthe > Diaporthe humulicola. The sequence goes on from JBBWSL010000102.1 coordinate 173,275, forward strand.
TCATGGATAATGCTGATGAACGCCTCACAGTGCTCATGAAGTTTGCAGATGGTTCTGTGGCAGAGGCAGACGCAATCATTGGCTGTGACGGTGTCAGATCTCAGACAAGAGCCATCATGGTTGGCTCAGATCACCCTGCCGCGACGGCATCGTATACCCACAAGTACGCCTACCGTGGCCTCGTTCCCATGCCAGAGGCCTCAATGGCACTGGGTGCGGAGAGGGCAATGAATTCAACCTGCTGGGTACGTACCCTCACCTGCAACAAATATAAAGACTAAACAAGTTCTGTAGTTGGGCAAAAACCGACACTGTATGACATTCCCTGTGGACCAAGGCCAGAACATGAGCTTCCTGGCTTATGTGACAAATGACCGTGAGGGGTGGCCAAGCCACAAGACACAATGCCTGCCCACAACAAAAGCCGAAGCTCTGGACGATTTCCGTGCGTTTGGTCCAAATGTTAAGCAAATTATCAACCTTGCAATAGGGGACTTCGAAAGGGTGAGCTGATTCAAAGTAGTACAAGATGCCTCTTCAGAAAAGGCGGGCTGACATCAGGAACAGTGGGCGATCTTCGACCTAGGCAACTACACCCTCTCCTCCTATTTCAAAGGCAGGATATGCCTGCTGGGAGAAGCAGCACACGGCTCGAGTCCACATCATGAGGCCGGGGCGAGTCTCTGCATCGAAGACGCTGCGGTCTTAGCGTCCCTTTTGTCAATGCCCGAAATCAAAGGGCCCGAGATGCTCGAGAAGGCCTTCGGGGCGTATGACTCCAGCAGGCGCGAGCGGACACAATGGCAGGTACAAAGCAGCCGACGGGCAGGGAACCTTGCAGAGTACCTGACCAAGGACGTAGGGAAAGACTTTGCCAAGATAGAGAAGGAGCTGAACGAGCGGCTGAACCATATATGGAACTTCAACACCGAGGAATCGATCCAGGAGGCGACCAAGGAACTCCGACGGACACTATCCGTGCCCGGTCTACAAAAGTATGACTCTCAGAAGATGCCTTGGTTCCTCAATGAAGACAATAGCTTAGAGACGCAGTGAGACGGAAGCTGGCAATGGCGTAATTAGATGTAGAACACACAACAAGGAGTGTGGTCAGCAAAAGCATTGGCGTCAAAAGTCTGGGTTGTTTTGCGGTAATAATAATAATTAACTCAATTCAAAGACTCATGTATGATATATTCTCCAAAAAGCCTTTCTCGATTCCCACTCCACACTGGCTGGCCTTGATGAGTAACTTCAGAATCTTCGCTGTTTGCTCACCTACCCTAATTATCCACAATTCCTGGGAGGCTTGTCACAGGGACACCGACCATTGGGCAGCCAATTACCCATGCCACCCCGAAATTAGTACTGTCCCCCATATCAGGGAGACCTGGGCACTTCATCTTGCCATAGCTCGGACGCAGGTCGGAGGAGTTCTTGCTGAATTTGGTGGTAACATCTAGCGTAGAGATTCTAAGAAGCAGACAGTCAGTAAAAAGCAACCACGCCGGCTCATGCTCCGAAAATGGCTTACGATGCCGAAGGTCCATTCAGAAGAGCAACAGAGATCGAACAAGACCCATAGCTGGCGATCTGTGTGAGGTTGGAAATGCTTTGTGTGAATTGCCGGTAGATCTGGAACCAACTGCCCTTCGGGTGCAGGAAACCGGTCTGGAACCCAAGGCTGAGGAAAGAGCAGTCCGAAACCGAGAGCTCACAGTCAGGATCGTCAATCCCAACTTGAGCAGGGTCTTCCGATTTGCAGAACAGATTATCCCCGTCGTCATCTGGGGCCCAAAGAATCTTGTTGGCCACAAATTTTGGCGGACTGCTGCGGCTAGAAAGATTGTCCCCGGGGATGGCCGCAGTGGTGGTGGTAGAGACAACGGAGACGAATATGAAGGCTAGGCCCAGGAGACAATATCTCACGAAGAGCATTTTGCTGATCTGTGATCCGGCTGATTGTGAGATGTGTGGATGTCTACAGTAGTCAAGGAGACAGCAGGCTTCTAGTAAACTAGAAGAGCGAAGCAGTCCGTTCTGGAGAAGAGATGGGGGGTTGAGCCCGTGCAGTGACGGGAAGCTGCTTAGCTACCCACGAACGTGTAACAGTAAACAGCAATCAAATGTTGAGGGTGAGCAAGTTTGAAGGTTGCTCATGTGTTCACCGGCGACCAGCTGCTGGACAAACAAATCAAGATCCATGGATCTTTCAGACGTGGTCTTGCTAGCTACCAACATTCCGCTGTCTTTTTCACTATTGAGACCTCGGGAACTTCAGCAGAGCACCCTTAGCTTCGCCCACATAACTCAAAAATATTCCTCTGTGTGGTAATGAGACCTGCAAATCCTTTTGGATTCCGTTTGCGTGTATCTTTGCCAAATGCATCCATGACTTACCATGCAGAACAAAGCAGCTTGGTGTAAAGCACGGAAGCTTGCACTTAGGAACGCTGGAATCTGTGTCAATGCTGCGGGCTTCTGAAAGTTGTCCCAACAACAGTACGCACGTTCAGTTGGTGAATGACTTGAAATTCCCCAGCATCGCATGAGTTGTGCAGCTCATGGAGAGGTAGGCAGGGAGAGAAGAAACCAGGATTGGGTGTTTGCGCATCTAGGTACCTTGGTGGTCAAGTCGGACAACGGTAGTTCTATGGTCGTGCTGCACCTGGGCAAGGATCAAACATCTCAGTTGATATGCAACCTGTCAGCTGTCAGTCATCATCTTGTCTTCGGAGGAAGCCGGCCTGGATCGGACGAAGCCCCGTGTTGGGTGAGATCTTTTTTCCTCGTCTTTCTTTTTCGCAGGTCCTCAATGTGAAAAAAAAGAATGAGGCATCCCTGCATGCTGAAATTCTCTGGCTAGGAAGGGTGATGCTTGAGGACCAGATTTAGACATGGTTAGCCCATCACCAAGCCATTCGGTAGGAAGCAGTTCCGAGATGTTGGTCCGCGCTTAATTGTACCTGTCAGTCCAGCGGCTAGCGCGCGAGCAGTCTAATAACAGCTCTCCAGCGGCCGTACACAGCCGCAATTAGGCGTGTGATGCTTGCTCCGCCCCCTGTCAGCCGGCTTCTGTCGCGGGCCTCAGCCGCCGGATCGAGCACGGGTAGTCATTCTTCCTTTTAGAAAGCTTACTTCTGTTCAATATGACAGAGCTGAGGCCTGGTCTGCTTCCGGGCTTCCGTGCCCATGAGCCACAATCACAGTAAACTCGACCATTTCAGAGGTGAGCTCACGATGCACGGGTTGCGGTCAACAGACCAAATGAAGCACGACAGCACGACTTGGTGAGGGTGAGGGTTGTAAATAAAAGCTGCCCGTGACCCATCTTGTCAAGTAGACTTCTATTCTTCAGCCAAGACATTCATATCCATTTCTCTTCCACAGTTCCACAGAATAATAATCGATATTTATTAGCCTTGTCACTGAAGAAAATCGGATTTTAACAATGTATATCACTTCAATTCTGCATTCTCTCGTCGCTTTGGCAGGAGTTGCAGTTGCCTTGCCGGCCATTCCTCGATCCTACAATGCTCCCGCTGGCGATGGCTTTCCCACCCCAAGCCCAGAACAGTTGGCGACCATCCAGCAAAAGGCAGGTGGCCAGCTATCCAACGCTCCTCCGCCACCAAAGCTTGCCGCAAGCAGTTTGACCGCCTTCCAACTCATTGCCTTCAACGAGAACTTCGAGGTCGCATTCTTCTCATCGCTCATCGAGAACATCACCAACAACGTCCACGGATTTGAGTTGAGCGACGACAAGAAGAAAGATGAGCTGCTCTCAATCTTGGAGACCGTCAAAGCTGTATGCCGTCTTATTCCCCCAGTGCTGGGCCACAATAATACTAACCCTCTTTACAGCAAGAAGAGCTGCACGCCATCAACGCCCGCAACGTCCTCACCAACTTCGACACCTTTGCCCCTCCGCCTTGTTCCTACAAGTTCCCCACCTCGGACATCAACTCCGCTATCACCCTCGCCGAGACTCTCACCTCCTTCGTGCTGGGAACGCTGCAGGATGCCTCGCAGCTGCTGGCCACCAACGGCGATGCCGGCCCCGTCCGCAGTGTGGCGTCGGTAATCGGCCAGGAGGGCGAGCAGAACGGCTGGTACAGGACCTTCCTAGGCCTCAAGCCGAGCGAGAAGCCCTTCCTCACCACCTCCGTCGCGGCCTTCGCCTTCAGCGCCCTGCAGGGCTTCGTGGACAGCTGCCCCTTCGACATCAGCCAGATCGACATTCCCGTTTTCACGCCGTTGAGTGTGCTTAGTGGCTCGGGTGGCCTGGATGTCGAGGCTCGGGACCAGTCGCTCGCATTTGAGGCTGATCTGGCTGGCGCGGAGGGTGCCGAGAAGTATGTCGGTGGACATGGCGATGGGCTGTATGTCACTTACTTGACGGGGCAGAACTTGCCTGTCAGTCAGCCAGTGACGAATGTTTCCTGGGATGGCAAGAAGGTCAAGTTTGAAGCAACGTTCCCTTTCTCGGCGAACCAAATGGACGGTCTCTCTGTCGCAGCCCTGACAACAAAGGCGGACTTCTCAACGCCTGGTGATGTTGTCACGGCCACCTTGGCTGCGCCTGGACTGATCCAGGTGAATGATAGGCTGTAGTGAGGAAGGTGGTGTTTTTTTTCAATGGCGTTCCGGGACTGCACACTGCATTAGAAGCTTGGGTCACCTCCGATACCCTGCCTAGGTATATATTTCTTGAGATCATGTTTAGATAGCCTGGCTTTATTCTTCTTCATTACACATTATTCCAATAATTGAATACAGCATGTTAGCACTGGCTCTGAACTTCGTGGTCTGGATCCTGATTCATCATCAATAGTTACTTGCCAAAGAACGAGGCCCGAGATTGAGGAATTGTTCAGCCCTCATTCCGGGTTTGTCCGGACGATATCCCTGAGGACCAAAAAAATTGGCCTTGAGTGCTCCGGATGGAAATTGGACCTGCGGATCCGCAGGCTGCTTAGCCCCGACGGGCTGACTTATATGTTATCAGTGGAAGAAGCTGTAACCCGCAGCCATCGTACGACTGATAAAGCCACACAGACCTATCCGCCTGGCCGATCCTCACTGCCATGTCTCCGAGGGCTAACCCTGCATTGGGACGAACTTACCCCAGATTCTGACCCTTGACCTATGCCTTGGCAACACCTTGTCAATTATGCTCCAGACACAGCTGCAGGAGTCATGCTTTTGTCGGTGTTACAGTCTTCCCTACATTCTGTCATGGCAGGAATTGTGGGAGCTGCCGTCTCTAGCCGTAAGGCTGCTTAATATAATGCTTTTTCTGGGCATTTTTCTTTATTGGCAGTCGGAACGTTGATACATGTTCATGAGAAGCTGCATCAAACCTTCGTGGCTCGAGCTGTTCCTGATGCAAGTGGCAGTAAGCTGACGTCGCCGGAACCAGTCTCCAAGAACGATCCCCGCATTCTGTACTCTTGACCTCAATCGACTGGCAGACGTTGAGAATGGTTTCAGGAGGGGGCTCCTTCGGTAGTTAGAGTTACCTTGGCCTACTTGACTAGGTATGCTTTAGGTCCAGGAGCCAGCCGGCGCAAGGGGACAGGATGCTTATTACCGGACTCGCGGAGCATTCACTTTCGCGGCACCCCGCCGGAACGTGACCAATCAATGTCCCTGGGCAAACCAGCCCATGCTAATTCGTCTCTTGTTGAACTCAATGTGTTGTGAGGTATGACAGGAGCCGTAGATCGTCTAGGTGCGATGACACCCGATCGTAACTGACACGAGGTAAGGTGGTGGTCTCAGGCCTGGGGTTTCCGAATCCCGAGCTGCTGGGACTCCTCATATAGAGTGATGGGGACCGGAGCATCTCTTTCGGTGCCGGTTCCTTTTGAACCCAGAACAGACCACAGTTGATGTTTTGCAGAGAAGTCTTTCCAAACGTACCTACTCCAGATCTTCCTCCCTACTTGTGCAACCATGCCCAGCCGCAAAACTTCGAAGCCCGATATCCAAGAGTCTCGGTTCGATTACCACGATGATATAGGCGCAACCTTGCAAGAGGCTAGAACGACTGGTGCCGTCTCCATATCGGCGGAACTATTCGAGAAGCTTTATCTTGCTCCCAAGACGGACGTGAGCGGCCAATTGAGGAAAACTTTTGGTAATCCGACTCCGATGTGGGTGTTCCTAGTCACGAGTTCAACGCTCCTCCTTGTCCCTCCTTGTCTGATGTACCAAGCGTGGCTGATTCCAAGTACGTAACAGTGGTCTCGTAGGATTCTTGCTCGCCTTGACGCCCTTGTCGTGTGATCTGATGCAATGGCGAGGCGCTTCTAGCAGTGGCTCGAACGGGATGTGAGTCCTTGTTGACCCGGAACGGCATGTCCTGTTTGGAGATATTGACTCCCTCCAGTCCACAGTTCTTCTTCTTCGGGGGTTTACTACAATTCACCACCGGAATTCTCGAGTTCGTGCTTGGAAACACCTTCCCATCCGTCGTGTTCTGCACATTCGGCGCTTTCTTCTTGTCCCTCGGGGGCACACTCAACCCATCTTTCGCCGCGTTCTCATCGTTCGCTCCAGCAGGGCAGGATGCGTCCGTTGGCCTGACGACGCAAGCATTCAATGCCGGATTTGGTGAGCTACCTCCGTGATCATAATCAGCTCGAGTGGCTACCTCGCATGTTACTGTCCAAGTCGTCACATCTGAGCTTTATTGACGTTTCTTTGCGTCCACATAGGTTTCTTCCTCGTCTTTATGGGAGTCGTATCGTTGATCTTCTTCGTCTGCGCATTTCGTACAAACGTCTGCTTCGTGATCATCTTCCTGACGCTGGTTCTCACCTTCGCCTTGTTGACTGTGGCGTACTGGCTGCTCGCCGAGGACTTTACAGGGAACGCCTCGACGGCCAATAACTTTGTTATTGTGAGTTTGCACCTTTACCATATAATGTGCGCAACTGGTCCAGAGAATGAGAGAAAGTTAACAATTACCAGGCTAGTGGAGCATGCGCTTTCGTTTGCTGCGCAGCTGGCTGGTGGATACTCTTCGCCATCGTTCTCGAATCTGTTGATTTTCCTTTCCAGTTGCCAGTTGGTGACCTGAGTCGTCTGGTCAAGCCCAGGAGCAAGCCTGTCCCTGCCCATGTGCGCCGAGAAGAGGTTTAATCAGATACGTTTTGCCTCGCCCGCGGTTGTTGCAAATTGTAAAGGTGTAGGGAAGAGACCACCAGAAGATCTGTCTAGGTACCTAGGTAGTCTATCTAGGTCTTAGGTTGAATGGAAAAGACATGGACTGGAATTTTGACAAGGTACAAGAGATGCACCTCATATGACACACCAAATGATGCTGCGTATCACCACATTTCAAATCCAATTCCGGGGCACACCCTGCACTTAGGTATCTCAAGCACACTTACCTAGGCAAGCAACTTTACTTCTGGGACTGCCTACCTTATCTAAATTTATCGACCAGGCACATCAACTGCCAGCTGTGAACCAGACAGTTGAAGTACAGAAACATCGAGAAGCGCCTTGCCAGTCTTTCTCGTGCCCACACACGTCCCATTCCTTCTCTCTTACAACTTGTTTTACAGCCGCTTCTGCTTTCTCGAGCCAACGAAAAAAATATTTCCTTTCCCACCTTCTTGTACTTGATCATTCTCTCCTTCCCTTCCATGGGCAACCTCACCAACTGCCCGGACCAACCTCGATCAGTATTCCCTTAGCTCACCATCACCTCATTACAAACCCGACCCCAACGTCCGTCTCGGAAACTGAATATATTTCATCCCGTTTCGCTTGGCTGGAGATTCGGTCTTACGACAGCACAGATCGCGGACTGCTGGACTTCCAGGAGATCCTGTCCTTCTAATTTCATATCCAAAAGCCACCTGTGCTTCGATACCATTTCGCTGAACACGTTGCTAGCAGAATTGGGTGTGCAATCCTGGCATTTGCTCCGTAAGTCACTCTGACCGGCTTTCCATCTTCTTCTACGGATTTTTTAGCCTGGTCTCAAGCGCTCCTGACATAAGCTTTGACGCACCTTCCAGCGCCCCTGCCCCATTATTACCGAAGCCTCTGCTTTCGAATTTCAGTTCCTTCCACAAAAGCCCCAAACTGAAGCCCCGAAGAGTCAAAGAGTACCTTCCTTGCTTCTCATGGCCAGGTAAGTAGCGAAGACCTTCTCAGGCCCGGTCCAACTCTCTTCCCAACAACTCTCACCATTCTTTCCATCCATTAGACACCTCTTCGCACCACGATATACATACCGTGATCAAGCCGCATTACCAGAGTAGTATCCAAACAATCAGTGCTACAAGAGAACAACTGCATGACTACGCCATGTCGCAAAGAAGTAGTGTAGGATCCGGAAGAGGGGATCACGGATCCCAGAGAGTTGCCGGCGGATCGCAAAGAAGCTATGCAAGCGGGCAGCCTGGAAGCAGCGCCTCAGCATCACAGAGAGGTGCTCCGGGAACCCTCCCCGTTGGAAAGGTGGAAGGCCGGCTTTACAAGTACGCGATGCCTAAAAATGCTTCAATTTTGAGTAACAAAATGACTAATGTTGGGTGTCATACTCAGACATCCTGAAGATCCAACCCTCAGCAGAGACGTACTGAGACTGGAAGATGAGTACGAGAAGTCTCCGAATCTAGGAGGCCTTTCTCTGTCTTCAGGGCAATTTCCTAGCCGACCAGGCTTTGGCACCCGGGGCGAGAAAGACATCATCTGGACGAACTACTATCGACTTCTGGTCGATCACAGACTTGTATTCTACCAGTACAACATTGACATACAGCCCGCGGCGGTGGGGAGAAAACGCGCCCGGATCATCGAGCTCTTCCTGCAGCGACCCGAGTCAATTGCCATGTCCGAAAGAATCTGCAGCGACTTCAAGTCAACACTGCTCTCTCGTGCCCTTCTCGACGACGATTTTGTTGCATGCAACATCGTCTATCGATCCGAGTTCGAGACTCAGCCTGGACCGCGCTCCACGGCATATCACCTGCGCCTGCAGCACACGAAGACACTGCCGGTTCGACATTTCCTCGAGTCCCTGACGACAACCAATTTGTCAACCGCTTTCATTGAAAAGGACACTCTAATCCAGGCATTCAACATCTTCTTGAACCACTACGCTAAGGCTCACGGCAATTTGGTCACCATGGGAAGCAAGACGTTTCCGAAGGATGCAGTCGGTAGAGACTTAGGCGGTGGCCTCATGGCCCTGCGAGGTTTCTTCTCCAGCGTTCGGGCCGCCACAGGTCGTATTCTGGTCAATGTCAACGTCTGCTGCAGCGCCTTCTATCGTCCTGGGCCCTTGGTTCGCCTGATTAAAGCATCCGGGTTGCAGGACAGGTACCAATTGGAGCAATTCCTCAGAGGTGCCCGAGTAAAGACCTCCCACAACGGGGTTCCTCGTATCCGAACAATCATAGCGCTGGCCTCTCCGAGGGATGGGCAACACTCGACTCAACCGCGACCCAAAGTACCGGAGTTCGGAGCCGGTCCAGACCGAGTTCAGTTCTGGCTTCCGGAGCAACAACGATATGTGTCTGTTTCCGAGTTCTTCCACAGGTGTAAGTTATAACGCCCTTTCAATAGGAGTCCAGTGGTGACTAACGGTTTGCAAACTCAAAAGCCTACAGCATTAGGGTGAACAAGGAACTGCCAGTGGTCAATGTTGGCTCAAAGGCCAATCCTGTGTATCTCCCTCCAGAGGTGTGCGAGGTAATGGCTGGTCAGAGGGCTGGGGTAAGGCTCAGCGCAGATCAAACGAGCAGAATGATGGATTATGCTATTCAAAGGCCTCCTCCGGCACGGAATGCACTGTCTATTGCTCAGGAGGGACGTTCAATGGTTGGTTTGTCACGACAATCCAATCATTTGCTGGTAAGTCTTCAGTAATTGAATGCGGAACGATTCCTAATTTACTGATCCATTTTACTCGACACAGAATCATTTCGGGGTAAACATCGACGGGAACCTTTTGAGTATTCCGGCTCGCATCTTGCCCAAACCTAGAGTCGCTTATGGCAACAGGAGATTCGCTGCAGTGAATCCGTCCGCTGCCTGGAACCTTCGCGGCCAGGTCATGACGCGACCTGCAAGTATACCCGCGAGCACATGGGGCTGGCTGTCTATTACCATGGCCGAATACCGCCCAAGCTTCCAAGGTATCGCACCCCTCCAAGTCGCATTGGAGTCCTTCCGGCGGTCACTTCAAGGAACAGGCATCAACATTGGCAAGCCCAGCGCTGGAAGTCGCCAACTTAAGCTGAGAGATGTTGAAGACTCTGAATTGGAAGAAGTACTCACAGGGGCTGCGAAGAGCCTCAAACTGCTTTACATCATCTTGCCGATCAAGCATACTGCCCTCTACAAGTAAGCACAGTTCTTCTCTATTCACGGTCCCCCCTCTCGTTTATTTTGGAGTAATCCAGGATGCACCACTTTAGACTATCGCTGATTAACATATGTTATTCTAGTCGGATCAAGCAACTTTGCGACGTCAAGATCGGGATCATCAACATATGTTCTGTTGAAGCTAAGCTCGTGGAGTCCAACGGGCGCCCACAGTATTTTGGTAATGTCGCCCTCAAAGTCAATCTCAAGGGCGGGGGCCAAAATCAAAGCGTGGAACCCTCGCGCCTTCATTTTATCTCACGAGGAGATACGATGATTGTCGGCGTCGATGTGACACATCCAAGTCCGAACTCAAACAGTGATGCACCCAGCGTTGCTGCCTCAGTCGCAAACGTCCATTCAAACATGGCTCAATGGTTAGCCACGTCATATATTCAGATGACAGCGCGCCAAGAGATGGTGGGCGGGCTTGGGAATATGTTCAAGCGTCATCTGGGTCTCTGGAAATCAGTAGGCCACCACAACATGTTCCCGCAGAACATACTGGAATTTCGTGATGGTGTGTCCGAGGGGCAATATCAAGCGGTCATAGACTATGAACTGCCACTTATCCGACATGCCTGCGAGGAGATATATGATGCTGCGGGTCAACAACGCCCACGCATCACTATCGTGATAGTCACCAAGCGTCACCACACACGTTTCGGACCCACAACAGAGAACAAAGCCGATGGCAATGGCAACTGTCCTGCTGGCACTATCACCGATCGTGGGGTCACTGAGTCCCACCAGTGGGACTTTTGGATACGTAAGTCTATACTGTATCCTTCATTATGGTGCTTTCGTTTGCTTCAAAGTACTAACATCGGCACGCAGAGGCGCACTCTGCCATTCAGGGACACGCCAGACCTGCCCATTATTTCGTGGTACACGACGAGATCTTCCGCTTCGCTCCACTTGCGAAAGACTTTACCGTTGCGGACACCCTGGAGGACGTTACACAGAGCCTGCATTATGTCTTTGGACGCTGCACAAGGGCGGTATCGTACTGCACCCCCGCCTACTATGCAGACCTCGTCTGCAACCGCACCCGCTGCTACTTGAGCAACCTGTTCGATCCTTCCACGCACTCTGACGCTGCTTCCATGATGAGCGGTGTGGAGAGTGAGGAGGATCGACAACGACGACTAGCTCAGCTTCAGCTTCAGCTCCAGGAGCGGATCACTCCTCACCCCAGGGTGATAAACACGATGTACTATATTTAGGCGGCGTATGGCTTTCCCAATGACGAAGTCTCCAGGAGATGATTCGATGGAGGCCTGACAATGGGCATTGAAACCCATCATACTTGTACCTTACCCGAACCTCTCAACTCACCTTCATGAATGAATACATATCTCATAATCGGATTCTCTTGCAAGTGTGATGCCCGTGAATCTCTTTCTCCACGTGAAACGGTAACGCTGAGAAGATAGAGCACAACATTGGTGTCTAAAGACTTCGATGATGCCAGCAGCAGACCAATCCCCTACAATAATCCCATTTAAGGTCGGACTCTCAGGTTCTAAGACTATTATAGCAATATGATGCCTTCGGTACCGGCTAATCTACATGAATATGCACAGTTATCGGATTGGGTATCATCAGCATCCTAGCAACCCTCGCCATCCGGCACGCTTTCAAGGGAGCTTGCAATCACAATGATGTTGGGGGGCGGGGGGCACGGGTCATGGCTCTGATAGCGCTGCATTCATCCTCTGATTTGATATTTTAACCCAAGATTAACCTTATTGGTATGGTTCCTTGTATTGATTTGGCTTGCTCGCCATTAACGCCCCGTCACCAAGGCTGGTGCCGAGGAAGGGTGGGATTCTCTTGACTTGGCTGCATTCAAGGAGCCATCCTGCTTCCATTGTTAGTTAGGAACACAGTATATACCAATTCAAGCTAGTTTCAGATTTCTGCCACACAATTCCTATCATTTAGTGTGAAGATCTTCGCCTGTCTGCCTATCATTTCTTCTGCCGTCGCGATCCGGCCCGCTCGTTTTATGGACCTGCGGGGAGCTATATTGGGCCAATATCAGTAACTCTCTTCTGGGCATACTATGTTTGTCAGGTAGCTCTGTGTGCCATAAGTGATCCATGGACATTGGTCTCCTCGGCCTGAACTGCGTATTCAGCTGCCATATTTATCACGCGCTTTTCTAGAGCTGCGTTTCTTGGATTTCCTGTAGATTAATTGAAAAATCCTTCCAGGTCAACAATGAGCAATGGATCTGGCATGAGCATCAGCCTGAAGACGGATTTACATTGGGAAGACCGCCGACTACTGGGTCTTGTCATGGTAGCAGCGACGTCAGCAATATCGAGTCAACGCCGAAATTCTCCCCAGATATGTCTATGCGGCCTGGAACTCGACAAGGGATTGGATTGTTCTACACAAAGCGTTTGTTCTGGTCGTTAGACAGGCATGTAGACCTTCGAAATGTGACACCTCTCGAGTAACAGAGCAGGCCGATAGCAAGGTTGATATGTGATAGATTTGAAGCCGGAAAGGGAGGTCATGATGCCCGTGAATGGTGAAAAAGTCGAGTCAAGCATCCACGTGTTTGATCTTGCTCATGCCTCCATCAACGACAATCTCCTGTCCTGTCACAAAACCGGCGCCCATGAGCCATTCAACCGTCTCCGCGACGTCCTCGCCATACCCAATGCGACCCGTTGGGTGCTTTCGGTGCCGCTCGGCGGGGACCCCCTTGGCCCACCACTCGTGGCCCTCGGTTTCGTCCGCTTCCTTGTTTTCATGCTGGACATAGATGTACCCCGGGAGGATGGCATTGCACCTGATGCCCCACTGGGCACACGAGATAGACATGGCTTGAGTGAGCCCTAGGATCCCGCCCTTTGATGCCGCATATCCCTCGCAGTTGGGCTCCGACTGGCGAGCACGGAACGAGGCGATGTTGATGATAGAGGGGCCCTGCTTGGCGCGTGCCGAGAAGGTGCTCCGGTGGGATTCCGTGAGTCTCTCCGCGGCCGCAAAAGCAGCCTCTGGTCTGATGACGGAGTCCACGTGCTCCTTCCGCCCGTCGTCTTGGATTGTCATGTACGGTATACAGGCCTGGCTGACGAGAAAGGGCGCGGTGAGGTTGGTCTCCATGTAGGCCTGCCATTCGTCGAATACAGAGGGGTCTGCCATGCTGCGCCCCCCGCTAAACTGGGCCCTCGCTATGCCGGCATTGTTGACCAAAAGGTCAATTCGTCCGCCAAAGAAGTCAGCCGCGGCCTTGATTGTTGATTTGATGGCTGAAGGGTCCCGCAAATCGCAAACGCCGTGGCCGACACCAGTCGGGGCCTTTGTGCCGTTGACCTGGCCGGTCAATGCTCCTGGGATATACGTTTTGGCCGTGTATGAGAGCTCCTCGCCATCAATGTCAATCAGGAACAGCCGGTGGCCCAAAAGCGCTAGGTGGCGGGCAGTCGCACGTCCGATTCCCCGAGCGGCCCCCGTAATAACGATGTTCTTCTTCTCCGACATGTCGGCTTGGCGTTTTGAGGTGTGGGTTGGATGCCGCGAACTTTTTTGGTTTTCACAGATTCACGCTCGTGCACGCTCATTTATGGTCCACGATTTCTCCGAAGACAACACAATCGAGTGTCCAGGTGATGTGCAAATCAGCCTTAATAACAGCCTAAAGAAGGTTCCGTCTGCGAGAGGAGCAACCTGCATCCTACGTCACACAGAAGACGGCCAGCCGGACCTCAAACTCCGCGTTGACCACAAAAGGAACTAGCGCCGCGAAAACGGATTGCTATACCGGCGCAGCGCGTCAAATAGCGACTGGTCTCATTCAGCACGCCAATATATTGTGCATGGGCATATATTTCCTAGCTATCGCTATAAATAGCCCCTGCGAAGCAACCTCCCCGGTACACATGTGAGGAGCGCCGCTTCTGTCCAGCATTAGATGTTTATACAGGCCCGATGATGATAAGGGCAGGGATCTGGAGGCCGGCCCAAAATCGCTTTGCCGCCGTTATAACCCTCAGAGAGAAGATTGATTAAGTATAAGAAGTCCATGCCTTGCATTCTCCAACAGAGAATTGACAGACTGAAATTATTGAGAGCCATTGGTATCGCCAGCCGGATTCCATCCCAAAAGTCAAGAATATTACCACACGTTCGCGAGTGTGCATGACCGCCCTAACGCCTTGAATGTTGATAGTCGGCGTCACCCGTCACCTCAATTGCGACTTAACATCCTCCTGAAAAAGCCCTTCTTCGTTTTGGGTTGGTCGATACCGAGGTCTGCTAGGTCGGACTTGTGGCGGCTGTCTTCTCGCTCCCTCATGTCTCGTTTCCTCTTGCGGTCGGCGCGTATGACCTTGTAGAAGGCCTCTTCGACGTTGGTCCGGGTCTTTGCACTGGTCTCGATGAAGCCGCAGCCCAGCTTCTTGGCCAGCATCCTCCCCTCGCTGATGCCCACGGTCCTCTTGTGGTCCAGATCCGACTTGTTTCCGACCAGGACGATGAGGGTGGCATCGAAGCCACCGGGCGCGGCATACTTCTCCTTGGTTGTCATGACTTGCTCGAATACCTTCTGTACGGCTTCGAAGCTGGTGCGATATGTGACACTGTAGACGATGAGGAAGAGCTCGCTGTCGCGTATCCATTGTTCACGCAGCGCGGTGAACTCTTCCTGGCCGGCCGTGTCGAGGATCTCCAACAGGCATGCTTCGTCATCAACGACGCATTGTCTCCTATAGGAATCCTCTAGTGTGGGGTCATACTCCTCAACGAAGTGTTGGTGCGACATCTGGATCCATGAGCAGGTGGCCTACACTGGGGGGCGGGGGGAAGCTCGAGCGAGCTGCGACCTACCTGGATGGTAAGGGAGGTTTTGCCAACGCCGCCCTCGCCGAGGACGGCTATTTTGACCATTGACATCTTGTTCGCCATGGTTAATCGATCTCACCGATAATCTGGGGCCCTATAATAGATGCCGACTAGGTTTGGCGCATGAGTAGTGGTGACAGGCAGGGGAATGTTACCGCAGCATCTAGTTGCAGAAAAGAAACAGAGAGCAAAGGATTGATTTCTGCACGCTCGGAATTAGCCCCTGATCCTCGCAGCGCCGGGGGCTCGGTGTTTGATTCCAGCCAATCGCTTAGGAAACGGTTGATCAGCATGGAGGTTCGCAAATCTCCTGTTGCTAGCTGTGATCAGTAATTTCTGGGTCTCGATTTGGACCCTGGGGCGGACCGTCCCCTCGGGACAAAAACCGGGGCGGCCACGTGCCGAGCATCCCCTATTCCATGGGACTGAAACTTTCACTCGTGCATCGAATAGGAAGCAAATTTGTTACTTGCGGTCAATTATGGTGTGATCTAGTTGCTAGTGTCATGCCAGCTAGCGGTGGGTTATAATTTCGGTTTAAAAAGGGTTGTCCCCAAGTGGTTGACCTGTAGCATTCGCATGGCTCAACCCAGGATGGAAAAGATTCCACTTCGGCCCTGAGTCCCTGGATATATATTTCCATATCTCCGGACAATGAACGTGGTCGAGAGGCTAGAGTCTTCTTGAGATCACCTTTACGTATCTCAAACCCTGTGTGATAATGCTGACCACAATTGGTGTTGTGGGTACTCTCAGCGCAGTTTATCCGGATCAGCCGGGCATTAGCAGGTCAATTTTCACACGAATCACGGGTTACCATTCTCTTCGTTTCTGTAATGATTGCAATCGACCGAGCCTTGGGTGGAACCCAAGCCTTGCTGTTATTCAACACGACCCGGGAATTTCCATTCTTCAACGATCCATTTGACGGCGATCTTCATATTTTGCAGATCCACTTTACAATGCACAACATATTCAACAACGCTTCTCGTGATTTAGCACCTATTCAATCGCTCTCAAACGTTTCCTTTAAACTATCAAATGGAACTGGTATTCGCATACCTTGCAGAACGTAAGCTGTGTGGTTGAGGTGGATCATTGTATCAAAGTGAGGCCTGAAATTTGACACTGGATTAGCCTAGCTCCCTATTTGTTTATCAGAAGCTTGCGCAGATCCATTCAGCAGCCGAAACTCAAGCCGAGTCTAGCAACATATTTAAAATCAAGGGTGCTGTTTCTCTCTTTACTTGGTACGTCATGAAGGGTCCAGTATAACAAGGCTAAGTGGATCATCAAAGGGCAGATCCAGGGCTAATTGGAAGCAAAAACATGAGAATATATCACCCACACAAGTCAAGACTTGAAATGAAAATGTGGGATCTGGAACCTTTGATTATATTACGGTTCAACAGCCCAAGACCTACCTACTTTCCTGGGTCATTGCTAGTTCAGCAAAACCCTGGAAGAAGCATTGCTTTGATTCGATGCTGCAGTACCGGCCCATACTGAACTAGATACGATGCCGAGTATGCACAGTCAATGATATTGACGGATAATCACAACCAGGCCAACTCTCACCAGCTTCAGGACTGTCATGCATAAATTTCATCCCAGCTCGCCATCCAAAACTTGTCCTATCACGCAAAATACCTATCACAATCACACCGCCATTGCCCGACTCATTCACTTGATTGTATTACATTCTACACCGTAACTGCTCGACAAGTGTGTACTAGATCAGGATTTGGATCAACGAGGCCTTCTTCACCCATTGTCGATTTTTATTGTATTTAAACAATTTATCCGCATTAACAACCAATGGATAGGGGGGCTTGTTGGCTTTTGCTGGGCGCATACCCTCCCTGATTCAGGAAAGGCTGGCCGGAACCCAAAGAGCTATGAGAAACGAAGATACGAATTATCGAAAACCTCTCGGCTGTCCCACGCAAGTCCCAATGCCAACTTGTGTATAAGCTGAGTTCTAGGACAGCATCTTACCCCCAGCCACTCATCAATCAAGCCATCCATTGGATAACTATTGCAACCCCATGGGATACTTGTCGCGGTACCCACCGGCCGCCGCGGCCCATCACATAAACGCCATAGCTTCGCCAGTGGCTCGTAGCTCCTAGTCCTTCTCTCTCCGCGCAACAACAAGTTCATAATCATGACCTATCTACCAGCACTGTCACGGTACTGGTGTACCTGGGACCATATTCATAAATTGACCTGAGAAGTCTTTCCTGATTGATACAAATCATGCTGGGTTGAGATGCAGAAACAGGTCAACTTTGAGCCATACACTGTCCTGCAGAGTGGACCAAACCTGGCGAGAGGCATGACGAAGTTGAGCAGCAATCTTGAGGGTTGGTGTGAACACTGATTCATAGATTCCTCTATTGGTCCAGCTTCTACCTCATTAGTTGACCTTCCCGATGCTCTGATGGAGTTCTTTTATTGACTGGCCCCTGTGCTTGATCCATCTTGAGTGATGGGCAAGCTGGCTTTGGTGGACCATTCTTTTCGGGCACTGATCAGCAAAGATTTCGATGTTCTGGATGCCACACAGTTCATCTCGGCCAACTGAGAGGCTGGACTTGAGAAAGTGATGTTGATCACTCTTACACCCAGACAAGATCCGCCGCCCCCTCGGGGGGGGGGGGGGGGGGGGGG